>JABSNV010001251.1:92500-100000 GCA_024085815.1 Flaveria linearis
CGATGTCGTATTTTAGAATTAAATTTGTTTGTATCTTAGCTTGCAACATGTCGATGATTTTAATTAATTACTATTTATATTAATTATCTAAATTAATTATGGATAATAAAAATAAATAACTATATTATTGTATCTGGTTTTGATGTTTTTATTTTAGTGGTAAGTTAATTTAGAATCACAAATAGAGACTAACGCAAAATATTGATTTCGATAAAGGAAAGTAAAGGTAAAGTCATTAATACCACAACAATGTATTGTATATAAAAAAGTTCTATAAAATATGTGAATTATAGTTGTAACTTTACATTTCTTCTTATTTTATGTAATATAATACATAACTACAATTATAAGAAGAGTACAAGTAAATTATCAGCTCGTTAAATTCATTAACACGCGGTGCGAGTGTGATGGACGGAGTGAACCAAGACTCAAATAAACCATTTTAAGCATAGACAAACCGTCTAGATGGTGAACAGATCTGATCTCGCACGTTTTTAATAAATGCCCTAACTGAATGGGTAACCAACCACGGTAACTAGCATATTAGCAACGTTTTAGATGAATGCAGGTCCATCATCATTGACTATTCAATTTTTTTTTTGAGACAACCGAAACTAGTATAATCGTAATACAATTCTACTAAACAAAATAACTTACACGATAAGAATGTAGTATTAACCAAGCTTAGTATCAGGACGATCAATTGTGGCTGCACCGAACGCGACGTGATAAAATATAGATTACAGTCGTCCCGCCTCGTTTCCAAACTAAATTTCCGTTAAAACATAGGGTAACTTGTTTTTTTCTACCTTCTTATGAAAACATATTTTATTTTAGCAGAGGCATGATCTTACGCGTGTGCTCGCAGTTTATTGCGAAAAATTGATTGCTGATCGCAGAGAATCAGTAACAGTGACTAACTTCGAAACCACCTAAACGCAAACATTAGTCAACTTATGCATATGTAACAAAATAAACAAAAATAAAACAAGCATGAAAACTTTTGTGGTGGTTTTCCCATCTTAGTGTGCTTGTGTGTGTATATATCATTTTAAATATTTGTGAGCTTCATGTTTATTATTCAAATGAACTAGCGGAAAACAGCCCGCGCTTCGCGGTGGGCGTCAACCAACACTGACACGGCAAACCAATACTGCACGCCTAGATAACGGTTCATCTACAAGAAAGTTAATGCATCATTTCCCCAAACCTCCCTTTGAACTAAACATGTACCCATGTAAATCATATGTAACCGAATAGAAAGGCTCAGAATCAACAGTTGATTGTGGCTGCAAACGGTGTGTTCACCACGCTAAAACAATGAACATCACGTTTTTTTGTTACATAGTCATTGCCTATCAATATGGGCCAAATGAAACAGCTAGAACTTATTAAAATAACTCACAAACGAACAATCATCAGTGTCATATTACAATAGAGCAAAAAAAATCAGCAGAACAACCATAAATAAACAGCCGGGTGAATTAAACGTAGGCTCAACATCATTGAGACAACATCAAAGGAACATCGTACAGATCATAGATGTTTCTGAGAATTGGCATGCCTGCATATCCACAAACATAACAAAATAATTTTAATTGGCCCTTCGATGTGGCCTTCATTAGCATCATCGGCTAAAAATTAAGGTTTAGATCAGAGACATTCATAATAAAATCCTAACTAACAGAGAGACCATCAGGAACACTCAAATAAGGCCATTGTCATTATCATCGACCTAAAATCAGGCTTATATCGAAAGAAAACCTCACATGCCAGAGGCATAACAACTACTAATCATCAACGACCAAATGTTCCACTTAAAAGAATGGTCTCAGATAAATCTACATTCATAAACATCAACCTAAAATTCATCATCAATGGTCTCAGATGAACATGCATCCATCATCATCGACCATACGTGCCACTTAGAAGAGAGGGTCTCAAATAAATCCACATTCATCATCATCGACCTAACATGCCAAAAAAAAGAGTCTCCGATGAACATAGGTTCATCGTTATCGAGCAGAAGAACTTGAAAAAGAGTTCTAATCATCACAAAAAGGCCCTATAAATCAAAGAGGATACCACAGATGTCACCAAAGGCTGTCGTCGGTGACATCAAACATTGGTCTCCTCAAACAGGAGCCGAGAAAATAGAGACCAAGCCGGAGAAACCGCCACCTTGACGCCACTACCCTCACAGGGAGCATCTCTCTTTAGAAACCAAAGGTCAAGCCGAAATCATTAGGCACAACCACCAGACATAACAAACACGTTGCATGGAAACGACATTCAGGTGAGGAAGATCACTGGGGCTAGCGCCAACAGCACATGCCTGAAGGTCAAAGGTGTAACCAACAACTATAAAAAAACCCTAGGTGAAAGCAATCGAAGAACGGCGGGGAAACGATATCTAAGCCGGAGCACCCATCGCCGCCGATACTAGAAGCACTACCGACAAAGAGCTCTCACACCCCAAAAACCCTCTCTCTCTAGAAGAATAAACCCATGAAGATGTTAAATGCAAGAATCAAATTAACCTTTACATGATTTATTATAAAGATTGACTATATATCATGTTTATTTTAATAGGTTTAAGATTTATATAGAAATATAGTATTATCTAAATACACGTATTCACATATATTGTATGCATATAGATATATGTATATAAGTGTGTGTGTGTGTGTGTGTATAGGGTAAGGTTCCTTTGTTAATCCTTGTTTATTTGAGTATAGTCTTGCTATATTTTTTAAAATTTTTTTTTAACATTCGTTTTGGACCATTAGATTTACTATTATAACTCTAAGTTACAGTGGTGATGTGGCTTACTGTGGACCACTAGTTGGGTTAATGGGTTATTGAAATAAACAAGGGTTAATATTTGATCCGTATCATTGCTTTCCCCTAAGCAAGCTTGCTCATAACACTACAACTATCATTAGAAAAATATGATCCAGCCATGTATTCACCTTCTGTTAGCTAAGGTCCTAAGTCATACCTAACTCACAGTTTCATATATCAAGCTATAGCTTTGTAAGAAAAGATATTACTATTTGAAATATTATCTATCTAACCAAGCCCAACAAGCTTTCTAATCTTCCCTATGCATGTATTCACATATCTCACAAGTTTCACTCCTCTTGGTTTAGTATCTAGTCTAGCAAAAGGTGTGCTAGTATATCAGTGTAGTACTCTCAACCAAGAACAATTCAAAATTACCATAAGCTTGCATAATGATCGTAACTCCACCAATTAACACAAACCATGCACACATCAAAAGGTCTTTGAAGGGTTGTAATGTAAAGCTTAGGATTTGGGTGGGGATAGAGAATTTGAAGTGGCTAAAGGTGATGAAATCCAAATAAGAATGTTGAAACGTACTGAACAATAAAGCAACACTACATAATGAATTTGGGTAAACTTGACTCACATTCACAATTTATTACCACTGAAACATGACATTGATATTGTGGTCATTTTGACCCGTTATTTACTCTTTTGTTTTCTTTTTTTTTCTTTGTTTTTTTTTGAATGATAATTATATCTAAACACTTCATTGCTTCTAATAATATTTATCACTAATTCAAGTAATACTTATCAGATTTCATCACACGGGCTTAAAAAGTAAAAAGGTTTGAAAAGGCTAATGGGAATTCGGGTTTAAACACTTAAAGAGGTTAGGGGCTCAAACTGGCGACTAGCGGATCATTTGTTGGTAGGATAATACAATTGAAAAAGGCTAATCAAACAAAGGTTTATCATAATGCCTTAATCATATATGTGCACAGTTTGGTTCATATTCTCAAAAGTATCAATTCTGCAAGTTCTAGAATAATGCAAATGTTCTGGTAAACACACATAAAAGGAAACTGAGCAAATAACCTACTGATTTTCTAAGCTCATATGTAGGCTTAATCCTCACAAAAAATGATGATAAACAGGTTAAGACTATGGAAACACGCATAAAAAGTCCACTATCTGGCTTGTTACCCCGGTTAAACATCTTTATCAATTCTCAAAAATTGCCTTTTTCTAATAAGATAGCCATGACTACGGACCTTTGCTTGAGCACAGGTTAAACATACTTTCACGATTTACATTGAAAAAATTAAGCTTTCATGTATAAATAAGTCGCTTAAGTGGCATTTTGAAAACTTTTGTTTATCAAGTTTTTATTTTTATTTTTTCATTTTTCACCCTTCCCCTCATCCCCACACTTAAACCTTACATTGTCCTCAATGTAAATTTTAAAATTGTTTTGTGAATTAAGGGTGCTATCAAACATCCTAACCTTTACCCAAGTGAAGTTACAAGGCTAACTTTCCAAATACGCATTATGCCTACCATGATTGTACTAAATAACACCAAACTAGCAAAGCTTTAAGATACGGAAAAAGTACATAGACCTGATCATAGATGATAAAAGGTTCCTCATCAGTAACATATGGTGGTTATGGGTCAACACAGATAAGTAAAGCCGCCCAAAGATATTTCTTTATGCTCCTAAAGATCCATGAGCTTCCCCACACTTGAACATTTGCATCCGGTGTTTAAAGCTGAAAAACAAAATAAATAAAACAAAATAAAAGAAAGACTAAAAGAAAAAAAAATCAATTTCGGGTTGCCACCCGATTAGCTTTAAGTTTTAGGTATTCAGCCAGACCGTACCTATGACCACTCATAAAGGTAGAGTGGAATGTTTGCCTACGACATTCTCCATGTATATTTGATTCTAATGATTTGGTATGTCTTCAAGTTCATTGTATTTTGGCTCAAATATCAGCGCATTAACTTGAGGATTTATGGGTATAAGTAGATCGCCAATTTTTTCTTCTTTTTAGGCTTCTTATTCTTTGTTTCCATCTTTACTACCGGTTCTTTCTTTTCTTTTAAATCAGCTAACTCCTTCAATTCCACTTCTTAACCCTGTCATACTCAAAACAATTCCCAAAAGTGATGTCCGCACTTACATATGAACTGTAAGTAGGAACACACACGTTAATCATATCTGCCACAGAAATTCTATCATTAACAAAATAATTGACTGACTTGGCAAATACATCAAAACATAACTTATGGGTTTCCTATGTCATGTCAATTGTTCCATCCCGACTGTTGATTTGTGCATTAGCAGTTTCTAAAATGGTCGACCCAATATGACCTTTGGTTGCTCGTTTGTCCTTACTGGTACATAATCAAGCGCCATAAAGTCCACCGAGTAGTAAAATTCTCCCAACTTAGTTATGACATTTTTTACCATCCCCCGAGGACGTTTCTGAGTCAAGTCAGCTAACACCACAGTGGTGTCTACTGCCTCTAAAGGACCGAAATCATACTGATCATATAACGTACCTGGAAAATATTAACACCTGCTCTATAATCCAAGAGTACTCTTTTTATCTTCAGTTTTCCCACTTTGATTGAAATGATAGGTGCTCCTGGGTCACTCTCTTCCATTACATCACCTTCATCTTCCTTCCCTACAACTTGTGAAACAAAAGTAACGTTATTATCAAAAAATTTAGAGTTAGGAAGGATACTAATCGAATTAATATAAAGAGTTCTCATGTTCTTCGTGGTTGTCCCTTGATGTTTTGGGTTAATAGTGGTGTCACTCGGTAATTTCCCGGGATTCTTTTTAATTTGAGCCACATCCTCAGCAAGTTAGCCCACTTGTTTATTCAAAGCCTCATAAGCTTTATCTCTAATTTCATTTTTCCACTTAATCTCTTGCATATTCTCTTTCATCATATTCATCAAAGCATCCAACTTTGCATTTGTAGATTGTTCACCAGCAACTATTGCAGATTGTGAATTGCCTTGATAGTTTCGTGATAAACTATCTTGTTGACCCCCATGATTATGGTTTGCCTGGTTGTTTCCTTGAGAATATGAGGTTCTTTGATAACCATTTTGATTATAATTCCCTTATGATCGGTTCTGATATGCTTGACTACATTGATTATCACCTTGAAATTTAGGGTTCATCTGATTTGAAGCATTCCCATACTTGAAATTGGGATGATTTCTCAACCCAGGATGATAGGGATTGGAATTCATGTCGCATTGATGATTTCTCAACCCAGGATGATAGGGATTGGAATTCATGTCGCATTGTTTTCTATCTCCATAAACTTGATTGACTTCCTCACTTCTTCCTATTACCAATGGACATGAATCACCATTATGACTCAACTCACCACATTCTTCACATGCATCATATCCCACATTTGTAACCTACTTTACACCTATTCTTCCTAGCTTCGCCAATTGTTTCTCCAATAATGCAATTCTCTCTTTAGTTTCATAATCAAACGTGATTGATCTTACCTAAGTGGATTTTGATCGCCTATTATCAGAAGCTTGTGCTTTAGAGTTTCTACACATCCTCTCTAAAAGCTTCCCAATCTGCATCTTCATGGTTAGAAAGAAATGTGCCATTTCTTGTGGAATATAAGTACTTTCTCTTCTCATTAGTCAATCCATCTGAAAAAGCCTTGATCAATTCCCAACGTTCAATTCCATGATGTGGGCACATACGAATTAGTTCTTTAAACCTTGTGAATGCTTCATGAAATTGTTCTCCTACTTGTTGTTGAAAGGATCGAATTACATCTCTTGCATGATTGGTTTTACCTATAGAATAGTATTCATCCAAAAATGTTTGTTGCATTTCTTGCCATGTGTGAATACCATTGTCGGGTAATGTGAGGAACCATTGCTTAGCTCTATCTTTCAAGGTAAAATTTAAATAGTCTCAGCATCACTTCATCTTATGAAAAGTGATTTCCACCAATAGTGCTACATATGGCATCAAATTCAGCAAGATGCACATATGGTTCTTCTGTTGCAGCGCCTCCAAACGCAGGAAGAATGGTGCGACAATGAGGTCGTACATCAAAAGCTCTTCCTCTACGATTTGGAGGTGCAAAAGGATTTGGGTTTTCAGAAATAGTCAGTCTGAAATGGCTATCAACACCTTGTACTTGAGCTCTTTAAGGCCTTCTTGGATGATTGACATTATTATTATCCCTACCCCATTGTTGATTTCCAGGTGGTGCATTCCACCCGTGCTGATTATTCCCCCAATTGTTGTTTCCATTATATCCATCACCTCTATCAAAATATCCATCCCAAGCATCATAGTTTGCACCATAATAGTTATCTTTATTATTCCACTCCTTCTCATAGTCTTCATCCCCCTTGTGGACACTATGCATGCTCACATGATCAAAGCCATCTCCTTGATTGAGGTTATTTTGATTCATGTTATTGTTGGGTGGTGGTTTATTCAAGTTGTTGTTGCGGTTGTTATTTGGTGGTGGGGGTGGATTTGCGTTTTGATTTTGGTTATTAGGAGGAGGGTTTGGATTTTGAAGTGGTTGGTTGTTCGGATTTTCCATTTGGGTTGAATCAGACAAACTATTAGCTACTTGATCAAGAGCTTGTGAAATTGATGTACTTGGTAATCCTGATCGATGTAAGACATGATTATAC
>JABSNV010001251.1:105000-138947 GCA_024085815.1 Flaveria linearis
TTCAGGTGAGGAAGATCACTGGGGCTAGCGCCAACAGCACCTGCCTGAAGGTCAAAGGTGTAACCAACAACTATAAAAAAACCCTAGGTGAAAGCAATCGAAGAACGGCGGGAAACGATATCTAAGCCGAGCACCCATCGCCGCCGATACTAGAAGCACTACCGACAAAGAGCTCTCACACCCCAAAACCCTCTCTCTCTAGAAGAATAAACCCATGAAGATGTTAAATGCAAGAATCAAATTAACCTTTACATGATTTATTATAAAGATTGACTATATATCATGTTTATTTTAATAGGTTTAAGATTTATATAGAAATATAGTATTATCTAAATACACGTATTCACATATATTGTATGCATATAGATATATGTATATAAGTGTGTGTGTGTGTGTGTGTATAGGGTAAGGTTCCTTTGTTAATCCTTGTTTATTTGAGTATAGTCTTGCTATATTTTTTAAAATTTTTTTTAACATTCGTTTGGACCATTAGATTTACTATTATAACTCTAAGTTACAGTGGTGATGTGGCTTACTGTGGACCACTAGTTGGGTTAATGGTTATTGAAATAAACAAGGGTTAATATTTGATCCGTATCATTGCTTTCCCCTAAGCAAGCTTGCTCATAACACTACAACTATCATTAGAAAAATATGATCCAGCCATGTATTCACCTTCTGTTAGCTAAGGTCCTAAGTCATACCTAACTCACAGTTTCATATATCAAGCTATAGCTTTGTAAGAAAAGATATTACTATTTGAAATATTATCTATCTAACCAAGCCCAACAAGCTTTCTAATCTTCCCTATGCATGTATTCACATATCTCACAAGTTTCACCTCCTCTTGGTTTAGTATCTAGTCTAGCAAAAGGTGTGCTAGTATATCAGTGTAGTACTCTCAACCAAGAACAATTCAAAATTACCATAAGCTTGCATAATGATCGTAACTCCACCAATTAACACAAACCATGCACACATCAAAAGTCTTTGAAGGGTTGTAATGTAAAGCTTAGGATTTGGGTGGGGATAGAGAATTTGAAGTGGCTAAAGGTGATGAAATCCAAATAAGAATGTTGAAACGTACTGAACAATAAAGCAACACTACATAATGAATTTGGGTAAACTTGACTCACATTCACAATTTATTACCACTGAAACATGACATTGATATTGTGGTCATTTTGACCCGTTATTTACTCTTTTGTTTTCTTTTTTTTCTTTGTTTTTTTTTGAATGATAATTATATCTAAACCTTCATTGCTTCTAATAATATTTATCACTAATTCAAGTAATACTTATCAGATTTCATCACACGGGCTTAAAAAGTAAAAAGGTTTGAAAAGGCTAATGGGAATTCGGGTTTAAAACACTTAAAGAGGTTAGGGGCTCAAACTGGCGACTAGCGGATCATTTGTTGGTAGGATAATACAATTGAAAAAGGCTAATCAAACAAAGGTTTATCATAATGCCTTAATCATATATGTGCACAGTTTGGTTCATATTCTCAAAAGTATCAATTCTGCAAGTTCTAGAATAATGCAAATGTTCTGGTAAACCACATAAAAGGAAACTGAGCAAATAACCTACTGATTTTCTAAGCTCATATGTAGGCTTAATCCTCACAAAAAATGATGATAAACAGGTTAAGACTATGGAAACACGCATAAAAAGTCCACTATCTGGCTTGTTACCCCGGTTAACATCTTTATCAATTCTCAAAATTGCCTTTTTCTAATAAGATAGCCATGACTACGGACCTTTGCTTGAGCACAGGTTAAACATACTTTCATTTCGAATTTACATTGAAAAATTAAGCTTTCATGTATAAATAAGTCGCTTAAGTGGCATTTGAAAACTTTTGTTTATCAGTTTTTATTTTTATTTTTTCATTTTTCACCCTTCCCTCTCATCCCCACACTTAAACCTTACATTGTCCTCAATGTAAATTTTAAAATTGTTTTGTGAATTAAGGGTGCTATCAAACATCCTAACCTTTACCCAAGTGAAGTTACAAGGCTAACTTTCCAATACGCATTATGCCTACCATGATTGTACTAATAACACCAAACTAGCAAAGCTTTAGATACGGAAAAAGTACATAGACCTGATCATAGATGATAAAAGGTTCCTCATCAGCACCAATATGGTGGTTATGGGTCAACACAGATAAGTAAAGCCGCCCAAGATATTTCTTTATGCTCCTAAGATCCATGAGCTTCCCCACACTTGAACATTTGCATCCGGTGTTTAAAGCTGAAAACAAAATAATAACAAAATAAAAAGAAAGACTAAAAGAAAAAAAATCAATTTCGGGTTGCCACCCGATTAGCTTTAAGTTTTAGGTATTCAGCCAGACCGTACCTATACCACTCATAAAGGTAGAGTGGAATGTTTGCCTACGACATTCTCCATGTATATTTGATTCTAATGATTTGGTATGTCTTCAAGTTCATTGTATTTGGCTCAAATATCAGCGCATTAACTTGAGGATTTATGGGTATAAGTAGATCGCCAATTTTTTTCTTCTTTTTAGGCTTCTTATTCTTTGTTTCCATCTTTACTACCGGTTCTTTCTTTTCTTTTAAAATCAGCTAACTCTTCAATTCCACTTCTTACCCTGTCATACTCAAAACAATTCCCAAAAGTGATGTCCGCACTTACATTGAACTGTAAGTAGGACAACAACGTTTAATCATATCTGCCACAGAAATTTCTATCATTAACAAAATAATTGACTGACTTGGCAAATACATCAAAACATAACTTATGGGTTCCTATGTCATGTCAATTGTTCCATCCCGACTGTTGATTTGTGCATTAGCATTTCTAAAATGGTCGACCCAATATGACCTTTGGTTGCTCGTTTGTCCTTACTGGTACATAATCAAGCGCCATAAAGTCCACCGAGTAGTAAAATTCTCCCAACTTAGTTATGACATTTTTTACCATCCCCCGAGGACGTTTCTGAGTCAAGTCGCTAACACCACAGTGGTCTACGCCTCTAAAGGACCGAAATCATACTGATCATATTAACGTACCTGGACTCTATAACCTATTATCCTGCTCTATAATCAAGAGTACTCTTTTTATCTTCAGTTTTCCCACTTTGATTGAAATGATAGGTGCTCCTGGGTCACTCTCTCCATTACATCACCTTCATCTTCCTTCCCTACAACTTGTGAAACAAAAGTACTTATTATCAAAAATTTAGAGTAGGAAGGATACTAATCGAATTAATATAAAGAGTTCTCATGTTCTTCGTGGTTGTCCCTTGATGTTTTGGGTTAATAGTGGTGTCACTCGGTAATTTCCCGGATTCTTTTTAATTTGAGCCACATCCTCAGCAAGTTAGCCCACTTGTTTATTCAAAGCCTCATAAGCTTTTATCTCTAATTTCATTTTTCCACTTAATCTCTTGCATATTCCTCTTTCATCATATTCATCAAAGCATCCAACTTTGCATTTGTAGATTGTTCACCAGCAACTATTGCAGATTGTGAATTGCCTTGATAGTTTCGTGATAAACTATCTTGTTGACCCCCATGATTATGGTTTGCCTGGTTGTTTCCTTGAGAATATGAGGTTCTTTGATAACATTTTTGATTATAATTCCCTTATGATCGGTTGTTATGATATGCTTGACTACATTGATTATCACCTTGAAATTTAGGGTTCATCTGATTTGAAGCATTCCCATACTTGAAATTGGGATGATTTCTCAACCCAGGATGATAGGATTGAATTCATGTCGCATTGATGATTTCTCAACCCAGGATGATAGGGATTGGAATTCATGTCGCATTGTTTTCTATCTCCATAAACTTGATTGACTTCCTCACTTCTTCCTATTACCAATGGACATGAATCACCATTATGACTCAACTCACCACATTCTTCACATGCATCATATCCCACATTTGTAACCTACTTTACACCTATTCTTCCTAGCTTCGCCAATTGTTTCTCCAATAATGCAATTCTCTCTTTAGTTTCATAATCAAACGTGATTGATCTTACCTAAGTGGATTTTGATCGCCTATTATCAGAAGCTTGTGCTTTAGAGTTTCTACACATCCTCTCTAAAAGCTTCCCAATCTGCATCTTCATGGTTAGAAAGAAATGTGCCATTTCTTGTGGAATATAAGTACTTTCTCTTCTCATTAGTCATCCATCTGAAAAAGCCTTGATCAATTCCCAACGTTCAATTCCATGATGTGGGCACATACGAATTAGTTCTTTAAACCTTGTGAATGCTTCATGAAATTGTTCTCCTACTTGTTGTTGAAAGGATCGAATACATCTCTTGCATGATTGGTTTTACCTATAGAATAGTATTCATCCAAAAATGTTTGTTGCATTTCTTGCCATGTGTGAATACCATTGTCGGGTAATGTGAGGAACCATTGCTTAGCTCTATCTTTCAAGGTAAAATTTAAATAGTCTCAGCATCACTTCATCTTATGAAAAGTGATTTCCACCAATAGTGCTACATATGGCATCAAATTCAGCAAGATGCACATATGGTTCTTCTGTTGCAGCGCCTCCAAACGCAGGAAGAATGGTGCGACAATGAGGTCGTACATCAAAAGCTCTTCCTCTACGATTTGGAGGTGCAAAAGGATTTGGGTTTTCAGAAATAGTCAGTCTGAAATGGCTATCAACACCTTGTACTTGAGCTCTTTAAGGCCTTCTTGGATGATTGACATTATTATTATCCCTACCCCATTGTTGATTTCCAGGTGGTGCATTCCACCCGTGCTGATTATTCCCCCAATTGTTGTTTCCATTATATCCATCACCTCTATCAAATATCCATCCCAAGCATCATAGTTTGCACCATAATAGTTATCTTTATTATTCCACTCCTTCTCATAGTCTTCATCCCCCTTGTGGACACTATGCATGCTCACATGATCAAAGCCATCTCCTTGATTGAGGTTATTTTGATTCATGTTATTGTTGGGTGGTGGTTTATTCAAGTTGTTGTTGCGGTTGTTATTTGGTGGTGGGGGTGGATTTGCGTTTTGATTTTGGTTATTAGGAGGAGGGTTTGGATTTTGAAGTGGTTGGTTGTTCGGATTTTCCATTTGGGTTGAATCAGACAAACTATTAGCTACTTGATCAAGAGCTTGTGAAATTGATGTACTTGTAATCCTGATCGATGTAAGACATGATTATACCTTGCTGATTTCTCTATCTCTAGATCGGACACAAGCGGTGATTTCCTACCCGAGTATCGAGTATCCATGCAATCCTGTCACCTGCACACATAGAACACATCTAGCATAACAAGGAAATAAAAGAAATAAGCAAGACAAAAAAACTAATAACAAATCAAATAACAAAACACCAAGCTCACCGATTCCCCGGCAACGGCGCCAATTTTGATCGATGTCGAAGTATCAATCTAATAAGATGTAAAATGTGTGTTCCTATTCACCTTAATCTGGTTAGGGTAAGTAGGGTTCTCGATCCTCATGGAATTAGTGGTTGGTGTGTTGTAAATTGATATATAAGAAACAATGAACCAAATTATAAAATTACTTAAACTATTGCCTCTTGACTGTAAAAATTGGATTTTCAAATGATTAAGAAATTAACTAAGAAAACAACTTGCAAGTAATTAAAATTGATTAGAAGACGATTATGAGAAAGGGTAATCCACCCCGGGATTCAGGTTCAATTTCGGTAATTGTTTAGTTCAACTGAGTGAAAAATCCTTAATGACGATTCTATATGTGTAATGATTAAGTGATAGTGATAACCAATACTTAACGGGTCTTAATACACAATACCAATTGAATTAACAACCAAAACCTTGCAATCATACAACTGGCGTAAAATTATATGATATTCAAATCAATATTCAATAAAACAATTATTTAAACAATCACGACACAAGTTAAACTGAAAAAAGAACTTAACGGGTTCTCAAGTTTAATCCTAACACAAATTGAACATGAACAAAAACTTAATAACACGAAACCTATTACCCGAAATAGATCACGCAAAGTTTAGCCTTGCATCTTAATGAATTGACAACAAAATCGGATTGGACCATGATTGGATGGATTGGAATGAGTTAGAGAAGTGGAAGAAACCTCAAGAATCTTCAACTTTCGTCCCTTTCTGCTCCCAATGCGAATTAGGGTTTTCAGAATTGATAACCCTCCTAATATGGTCAAAATCCGAAGAATTACGTCAAATCTTACCATACGACGTAAGTTACATCCTTAGGGACGTAAATTACGTCCTCCCTCATGATATACGTGGTTAGCCTCTGTCTTACGTCCCAAAAATTGTCATTTAGAAAGGACGTAGCTTACTTCCTTTAGGATGTAGGTTACATCGTATGCTCATTTTGCACCAATTTCTTCATTTTCTTTATCTCTTTTCATCCACATATCATCCAATCTTCGTGCAACCCTTGCATACATCATTTAAGCTTCCCACACCTATAATTCAAACCTAATACAAAGTGATTATGCTCGATAGAGAAATCACGTTAAAAGCATACATTTAAACACTTTAAACACATACAGAACATGAATGCATCAATAACACACACATATATATACATACATACATACATATATACACACACACAGATATGTATATATGTATATATATATATGTATGTATATACATATATGTATGTATATATATACATATATGTATGTATATATACATATATGTATGTATATATACATATATGTATGTGTATATATACATATATGTATGTGTATATATATACATATATGTATTATAATATATATATATGAATATATACATATATATACATACATATACACATACATACATACATACATACATACATACATACATACATACATACATGCATACATACATACATGCATACATACATACATGCATACATACATACATGCATACATACATACATGCATACATACATACATGCATACATACATACATGCATACATACATACATGCATACATACATACATGCATACATACATACATGCATACATACATCCATGCATACATACATGCATACATACATACATGCATACATGTATGCATACATACATGCATGCATACATACATGCATGCATACATACATATACACACATAAATACATATACATGCATGCATACATGTATGTATGCATACATACATATACACACATAAATACATACACACATGCATACATACACACATGCATACATACATACATACATACATACATACATACATACATACATACATACATACATACATACATACATACATACATATATATACATACATACATATATAGGAGTAGGATTTAATACAAACACTTAGGCCCTGTTTGTTTGGGTCTGACCGGCCCAGTCAGATGTTCATGTCTGACTCGGTCAGACGTGTGAACGTTTGGTTGGTTACCTCTTATCGGAGAAGAGGTCTGACCGAGGTGCTGATTCGGTCAGACACTACCCAATATCTAACCCGAGTCAGACGTGGATGCGGAGGGCGAGGGCGAAGGTGACGAGGGCGGATCCGGTGAAGAAGCAGCCGGCGGAGGCGATGGTGGAGGGGGTCTGGTCGTACAAGTGCGGCGGAAGAAGGTGTCGGCGGTGCAGGTGGTGGCGGTGCAGGTGCGGCGGAAGAATTTTCTAAATTCATACCTTTCAAATTCGTACGTCACTTTTGTAACGCGCTACACTGATAGATGTGATAGATGCAATTGATAACAAATTTCTAAATTCATACCATTGAATTTCAAAGTTTTAGAACTTTATGTTTGGTAAATAATTTATAAATCAACTAACTTATTTCCTTATTTAAAAAATATATATTTAAATATCGATTTACTAGTTTAATAAGTTGTTAACTTTTTTTTATCTTATATTACGATGTCGTATTTTAGAATTAAATTTGTTTGTATCTTAGCTTGCAACATGTCGATGATTTTAATTAATTACTATTTATATTAATTATCTAAATTAATTATGGATAATAAAAATAAATAACTATATTATTGTATCTGGTTTTGATGTTTTTATTTTAGTGGTAAGTTAATTTAGAATCACAAATAGAGACTAACGCAAAATATTGATTTCGATAAAGGAAAGTAAAGGTAAAGTCATTAATACCACAACAATGTATTGTATATAAAAAAGTTCTATAAAATATGTGAATTATAGTTGTAACTTTACATTTCTTCTTATTTTATGTAATATAATACATAACTACAATTATAAGAAGAGTACAAGTAAATTATCAGCTCGTTAAATTCATTAACACGCGGTGCGAGTGTGATGGACGGAGTGAACCAAGACTCAAATAAACCATTTTAAGCATAGACAAACCGTCTAGATGGTGAACAGATCTGATCTCGCACGTTTTTAATAAATGCCCTAACTGAATGGGTAACCAACCACGGTAACTAGCATATTAGCAACGTTTTAGATGAATGCAGGTCCATCATCATTGACTATTCAATTTTTTTTTGAGACAACCGAAACTAGTATAATCGTAATACAATTCTACTAAACAAAATAACTTACACGATAAGAATGTAGTATTAACCAAGCTTAGTATCAGGACGATCAATTGTGGCTGCACCGAACGCGACGTGATAAAATATAGATTACAGTCGTCCCGCCTCGTTTCCAAACTAAATTTCCGTTAAAACATAGGGTAACTTGTTTTTTTCTACCTTCTTATGAAAACATATTTTATTTTAGCAGAGGCATGATCTTACGCGTGTGCTCGCAGTTTATTGCGAAAAATTGATTGCTGATCGCAGAGAATCAGTAACAGTGACTAACTTCGAAACCACCTAAACGCAAACATTAGTCAACTTATGCATATGTAACAAAATAAACAAAAATAAAACAAGCATGAAAACTTTTGTGGTGGTTTCCCATCTTAGTGTGCTTGTGTGTGTATATATCATTTTAAATATTTGTGAGCTTCATGTTTATTATTCAAATGAACTAGCGGAAAACAGCCCGCGCTTCGCGGCGGGCGTCAACCAACACTGACACGGCAAACCAATACTGCACGCCTAGATAACGGTTCATCTACAAGAAAGTTAATGCATCATTTCCCCAAACCTCCCTTTGAACTAAACATGTACCCATGTAAATCATATGTAACCGAATAGAAAGGCTCAGAATCAACAGTTGATTGTGGCTGCAAACGGTGTGTTCACCACGCTAAAACAATGAACATCACGTTTTTTTGTTACATAGTCATTGCCTATCAATATGGGCCAAATGAAACAGCTAGAACTTATTAAAATAACTCACAAACGAACAATCATCAGTGTCATATTACAATAGAGCAAAAAAAATCAGCAGAACAACCATAAATAAACAGCCGGGTGAATTAAACGTAGGCTCAACATCATTGAGACAACATCAAAGGAACATCGTACAGATCATAGATGTTTCTGAGAATTGGCATGCCTGCATATCCACAAACATAACAAAATAATTTTAATTGGCCCTTCGATGTGGCCTTCATTAGCATCATCGGCTAAAAATTAAGGTTTAGATCAGAGACATTCATAATAAAATCCTAACTAACAGAGAGACCATCAGGAACACTCAAATAAGGCCATTGTCATTATCATCGACCTAAAATCAGGCTTATATCGAAAGAAAACCTCACATGCCAGAGGCATAACAACTACTAATCATCAACGACCAAATGTTCCACTTAAAAGAATGGTCTCAGATAAATCTACATTCATAAACATCAACCTAAAATTCATCATCAATGGTCTCAGATGAACATGCATCCATCATCATCGACCATACGTGCCACTTAGAAGAGAGGGTCTCAAATAAATCCACATTCATCATCATCGACCTAACATGCCAAAAAAAAGAGTCTCCGATGAACATAGGTTCATCGTTATCGAGCAGAAGAACTTGAAAAAGAGTTCTAATCATCACAAAAAGGCCCTATAAATCAAAGAGGATACCACAGATGTCACCAAAGGCTGTCGTCGGTGACATCAAACATTGGTCTCCTCAAACAGGAGCCGAGAAAATAGAGACCAAGCCGGAGAAACCGCCACCTTGACGCCACTACCCTCACAGGGAGCATCTCTCTTTAGAAACCAAAGGTCAAGCCGAAATCATTAGGCACAACCACCAGACATAACAAACACGTTGCATGGAAACGACATTCAGGTGAGGAAGATCACTGGGGCTAGCGCCAACAGCACCTGCCTGAAGGTCAAAGGTGTAACCAACAACTATAAAAAAACCCTAGGTGAAAGCAATCGAAGAACGGCGGGGAAACGATATCTAAGCCGGAGCACCCATCGCCGCCGATACTAGAAGCACTACCGACAAAGAGCTCTCACACCCCAAAAACCCTCTCTCTCTAGAAGAATAAACCCGGTCCTCAAACTTATATCCGAAAAGGAGGCTACAAATCTTTAAATGAAAGATTTCGGTTGCCAAAATAAGATAAGTAAAAACCCACCTATTCCTTTCAATTGCTTTATCAATAGTATGTAATAAGATATTTTTTTAATAATCACGGTGTTGAAAATAGTCCATGATACTCATCACCAAAATAATAAGCTTAGGATCGAATCCAAGTCCTACGGTAACTTTTGAGACAATTACTCTAGTTATCACTTTTAGGGGTTGTTTGGTTGGGTCTGACCGACCCCGGTCAGACGTGCATGTCTGACTCGGTCAGACCAACCTTGTGTGGTTGCTTGCATCTTACCGGAGGATAGGTCTGACCGATCCTCTTATTCGGTAAGATCTAAACCCATATCTCACCCGAGTCAGACATGGGGTAGTCGTTTGTAACACTCGAAAATTTTCTTTGCATCCGACAAAAAAGAAAAGAAATAAAGTCCAAAGTCGAGGGACCAAACTCGTCAACGAGAGAAACTTGAATGAGTGGGAGTATAAAAGGGGGAGGGCAGCCCACACCCTCCCCATTCTTGCCAAACTCAACCAAGGGAGAAGAGAAGAGAGAAAAAATGATGTCGTGGTATGTTTCCCTAAGGTTTAGAATGGTTGATTTAAGCTTAAAAGATGTTTGGAAGAGTTTGAAGGTCGAACTTGGCAGCTGCAGTTCGGGATGAACTACATTCTGCACCCAGCTAGGCTATGCGACTCGAGGCCCATGCGTCCGAATGGCATGCGACTGGGTCCATATGCACGAATAGAGTGCGACTGAGGTTCATTCACATGAAAGTAATGTGATTGAATAAGATGCGGATGAATGTCATGTGATTGAATGAAGTGCGGATGAAGGTCATGCGACTGAAGGTCATGCGACTGGAGTCCATACGCCTGTGAGTCATGCGACTAAGGTTCATACGCATGAAAGGTGTGCGACTGAGGGCCATTCGCATGAAGGCCATGCGACTGAGGTCCATACGCCCGGATGTTATGCGACTGAGTTTCATTCACATGGGAAGTATGCGATTGGAGGCTATGCGACTGGAGGTCCATTCGCCCAGGTGTCCTCATACTCCTGGAGGACCATACGACCGAATAGGGTCCATACGCCCGAATGACTATAGTATTGTCTGACTTTCGGGAAAGTGCAGACGTAGGCTCGGACTCTTGGGGTTGTTGGTGATGTGACGGGTACGAACGATATAGGATGACGCATGATGATGTGTGATGTCGTATGATTGTTGATGTGATACGCGTGAGTCAGATGACGTTCATGTCGTGTGCTTGTGCACGTTGTATGCTATGCATGATGTATGTTGTGGGTGTGCGATGTTTCCCTGTGTGATTGATGTTGTACATTGCTTGTATGTTCCTTATCATTATGTATATTTATCTTTCTGTGGCTTTACGTTGAATGTTAATAAATGTAATGAAAGTATTATAGAATGTAAAGTGGACGATAATGGAAAGAGGAACGTAATGAATGAATTCATGCATTAATGAATGAATGAACGAACAAAAGGCTTGCAAGCATACGTTTGAGGTGAGCGACTCTGTGTCGCAACAGGCTCTAAAGGGGTCCTCGTCACGTACTCCGGTACTCTATCAGTCTTCGGACATGAGTCGGGGGTTTGTGTACAGGCCCCGGCACAATATCAGTCTTCGGACATGAGTCGAGGGTATTGCATGAGACAGGATCTAGTTGAATGGGTAGAGGATCGCATGCTCCGGTACTGTGTCAGTCATCGGACATGAGTCAAGGGTTTGTTTACAGGCCCCGGCACAGTATCAGTCTTCAGACATGAGTCGAAAGTAGTGCGTGAGAATGAGATGAGATGAATGAGATGAGATGAATGAGAAACGAATCGCGTGCTCCGGTACTGTGTCAGTCTTCGGACATGAGTCGGGGGTTTGTTTACAGGCCCCGGCACAGTATCAGTCTTCGGACATGAGTCGGGAGTATTGCGTGAGTTGATGAATGAGAAAAGTAATGATGAAGAGAACGAATGTATGAATTGAATGTTAACGAAATATCATAGTAAAGAATGAAACAGTATCCCTGTCATTCGACCTCAGTAATAGTGGTTGTGTGCCATGAAGAGGGTAAAGCTTGACAGGATCTAAGTGAAAGATAATAAATAATGTATGAAAAGTACGATATGTATGTAATGAACGAATGTATGAATTGAACGTTAACAAAATATCATAGTAAAGAACGAAACGGGATCCCTGTCATTCGACCTCAGTAATCGTGGCTGTGTGCCACGAGGAGGGTAAAGCTTGACGGGATCTAGATGAAAAATGAATGATAATGATGTCAGTGAATGAACGAAAGTTAACGAACGTAATGAAAGATAATAACGATATTATCTATGTGCACGTATGATGTGTGATCATGTACGAAAGTATAGTATGATTTGAAAGAAAGTAATAACGGTTTTAACAAAAGAAAAGTATGTTTTATTTAAAACTGGAACTCACTCAGCAACACTGACTTTTGATGTGTTTCCAGTTGGCAGGTATGTTGCTGAGGATGGCATGGGGCGACTACTCAGTTTTTTTGGATGGCATCCATTTATATAATGCTTTTGTGATGTAATGCAACAATGCATTTTGTAACTGATTAACGATATATTATTTTGCAAAAGCTTTTATGATGAAATGAGATGTCATTTTGAATGTTTCCGCTGCAATGTTTATTAAAGTTAATGAAATTATATGTTTTAAGAGCGATGAATGGCCAGCTGTAAGCGTCCCGGGAACGGGGCCTTACATCGTTCATGGTGGTGATTTGCGACTGGTTCGCGGTGGTTGGCGGTGGGTCTTGTCTGCGACGGGGAGGGGCCACTGTAACAACGGGTCTGGTTCGCGGTGGTTCATGATGTGGTTTGCGTTTGCGGGTCTGGTTCGCGGTGGGTCTGGCTCGCGGCGAGTCTGGCTCGCGGCGGGTCTGGCTCGCGGCGGGTCTGGCTCGCGGCGGGTCTGGCTCGCGGCGGGTCTGGCTCGCGGCGGGTCTGGCTCGCGGCGGGTCTGGCTCGCGTCGGGTATGGCTCGCGTCGGGTCTGGCTCGCGTCGGATCTAGCTTGCATCGGGTCTGGTTCGGGTTTAGTTCGCGGTAGTTCACAGTGGTGGTCTGGGTGAAGAAGAATGGTGGTGGTGGTTTATGTGAAGAAGAAGGGTGGTGGTAGTTTGTGTGAACAAGAAAGGTGAATGTGGGGAAGATAAAGGGGTTGTAGGGTGGAGATAAAGTAACTTGTTTTAATTTTTTTATAAACAAACACACTTATTGGTTCAGATCTCTTACTGGTTCAGACCTCTTACTGGTTCAGACCTCTTACTGGTTTAGACCCTCTTATTCATTCAACATTTATTCAATTAGATGTTGCCAAACAGCTCCTTAGAGTTCCAATAAATGTCTTTATCTTTTTGTTATTATTATATATTAAAGTTTTACCTTGAATGGTTGTTTTTATTAATTTTTATTTAATTCTCTTATTTATTATTAAATACCATTCTACCCGGGTAACCGGGCTTAAAAATTATTCATTGGCCGTTCAAAAAAAATTAATAAATACCATTCAATTCCACTTGAAACACAAAATCAAGGCAAATCAGCTCCTAAGATATGCTAATCCCACCCATGAACTGTGTGGTTTGAGATAAAATTAATATTAAAACGTAAAAAAATCATAATATAATATTATTACATTTAGAATTTCATAGAATATCATATATCTAAAGTAGAAAAAGAAAGCTTAACTTTAACCCGGTTATATTTGAAGCAAATTTATATCTAATTGTAAATGAATTTATACTAAGGTAGTAGACTTTCTAACTTTCGCACAACTTTCACGTGATGGGATTATCACACAACTTTTTATTACAAGGTTCTAACAGTCAGATTAGCTAAGGGGTTGTTTGGCAACGTCTGATTGAATAAGTGCTAAATGAATAAGAGGGCCTGAACCAGTAAGAGGTCTGAACCAGTAAGAGTTCAAAACCAGTAAGAGGTCTAAACCAATAAGTGTGTTTGTTTATAAAAAAAATTAGAAACAATTTACTTTATCTCCACCCTACTAACCCCTTTATCTTCCCCAGATTCACCTTTCTTCTTCACACAAACTACCACCACCCTTCTTCTTCACACAAACCACCACCACCATTCTTCTTCACACAAACCACCACCACCATTCTTCTTCACACAAACCACCACCACCATTCTTCTTCACACAAACCACCACCGTGAACTACCGCGAACCAGACCCGATGCGAGCCAGACCCGACACGAGCCAGACCCACCACGAACCAGACCCGCAAACGCAAACCACTACCGTGAACCACCATGAACCAGACCCGTCGTTGCAGTGGCTGCCCTCCCCGTCGTAGACCCGACCCACTGCTAACCACCGCGAACCACCACGAACTAGTCGTGAACGACCACCCCATGTCTGACTCGGGTCAGATGTGGGTTTAGATCTGACCGAATAAGAGGTTCGGTCAGACCTATCCTCCGGTAAGATGCAAGCAACCAAACAAGGTTGGTCTCACTGAGTCAAACGTGCATGTCTGACCGGGGTCGGTCAGACCCAACCAAACAGCCCCTAACACTTGCTATTGACTGAATAGTGGTTGGGATTGCTTTTGAAAAGCCATTTTGACTTATTGACTTGTCAAATAAGTTAATAAGTTAGCATGAAGTGACTTATTAACTTATTTCCCTCACAACAATCAGATTACCAAACAATATAAAATATTTTTAACTTTAAAAGTTAGTAAGTTAAAAATAAAATAAAAAAGCATTTCCAAACATCCACCAACATTAACATTTGGTTTGCAGAAAATTTTGTAAAGAAATTAAAAATGAAATCTGAATTTAACCAATCTGGTATCCAACCCTAAACCAGGGATTGATCTGCACATTAATTAGAGGTGTTCATCTCTATTTGTTTCATTCTTCACATCGATTTGACGTATACATTGACATCTAGTCATTGATATCTCTATTGGTAAATTGCTTTTTGTAAAGGGAAATTCTTAATTTCAAATAGAGGTGCTTGTTCCATACACCATCGGTTAGGGAGTTTACACCATCTAGGTAAACGACCGTTTGTCAAGGGGTATATGGTCATTTGTCTCATAGTAAACAGTTCTCATAGTAAACAGTTGTTTGCATGTTGAAAAACGATCGTTTGCATGTTGAAAAACGGTCATTTGCAGGACTGTAAACGGTCGTCTGAAATCCTAGAAACGGACGTTTGCATGTTAATAAACGGTCGTTTACAAACTAGTAAACGGTCGTTTGTTATTTATAATATTTTTATTATAAATTTAAGATTAAATATAAGTATTAACTTTTTCTATTAATTATGTTAAATTTTTATTAATTATATTAAGTTTTTATTATATTAATTTTTTCTATTTATATTTATATTATAGTAATTATATAATTTAATATAATTGTAAATAGAAAAGTTTATACATGTACATAAAAACTTATAAAAATTTATGTAATTTATAAATTTACTTTTTTTATTTATAATTATATTATACTAATAATTTATATATTATTAAGTTTTTATGTACATGTATTAAGTTTTTGTATTACATTATATCGTTTTATATAAATTTAACATAAAAATTATATATTACATTATATTTTTTTATAAATTTAAAATAAAAATTATATATAAGTTTAAAATATTTGAACCTTATATAGTTCGTATAATTTAAACTTATAGATAATTTTACAAATAAATTTATAATTTACTAAACGACCAATTTAGTATATAAAATTATAAATAATTATATTATATTAAATTTATATATTCTTAAGATAAAATGAATAGTTACAAGTGATACTAATCTAATCTATATTGAAACAAGTAACAGTTTTATTTCGAAGTATATATTGACTATATCTTTGAAGTCTCTTCTCGCATACTTTCTTTCCCACGCAGCCGCATTATTACTTTTGTGAAAATTCCATAACGGTGTTATGAAAGGCGATGGATATTCACCCTCTAAACGCATAGAGACGTAGTGGCAACCATACACATGTGCAATAGTAATGAATTTGTGGTACATGAGTTCATCCGCATCTGTCCATAGCGGAAAATAAGTTGCACTTTCAGTGGGAGATAAGCATTGAAGAATCACATTAAATCTGTTGGCGATAAATAATCATATGTAAGGCATTATCATCCGGTGTTGATGAGGAGCTGGACCCGTTTGTAGCCATGATAAACTACGTTCTGTCTCACCATATGAGCTGGAGAAAAGATTTCTGTACAAATTAGAAATGTTATATAACTCGTTTAAAAGCTCATACCTCATGTTCAGCCAATATTCTTCACCGTATCCTAAGGAGAAGGAAACTGCATGAAACCGACAGTTACCATCACTGTTTACGTTCTCTATATGTGTTATATACGGATGGAAAATTTTTGGAATCTGTGTTAGTAAAGGATGGTAATATAGAGAAGATTGAGTTGTGTTATCTACGTTGAAGTACGTTTCGGGGGGCTCAAACCCATAAAATCGTAACTAACAAAATCATCTGTCGTGTAGGTATGACCTCGGGTAGGTTCAGCAGGTGAAGGGTCTGGTTTGTTTTGTTTTTGAGATTTGAGTGTTGGCCTTCCATGAGTATTTTTTTACACCGTAGGCTCGTTAAGATTTATGGTGATAGGATTCGTTATGCTTTTTATCCTTTCTAACCAATTCCTTTTCACCGTGGGATTTTTTTGTTTCTGGTAAGCTTCTTTGAACCTCTCAACTTTGTCATCACATTGAATATCTTCTTCATCTTCATTTAACGATACCGGTGAAAAGTCAAGCCTCCTCCAAATTATATCTATCGAATGTAGTGGAATAGGTTTGCCTGCTTTTAAATACTGTGCGATTTCACAAGCACATGGTAAACCACAACTAGTACGAATAGGGCAGCCACAGCTTTATGATTGGTTTTGAATTTCATTAACTTGTGTCAACTCTCCAAGTAATATATCCAGAGCTTCATGAGAAATATTTGATAAGAAAGAAACAAATAAATTATGTTTATCTTGATGTTTTATTTTAATCCGACTTTCCTCGAAACTTGTCTTTATTTGTGTCTCCTGTAAACGTACTTGTTATTTAAAATTGTTATAAATTTATCTAAATTTGACTTGTCAGAATTCCAATGTTTTTTTTAAAAGAGCATATTGACTTTCTACTCTGTTTGTTGTTCGTTCTCCAAAATTTAGATGTTGATCAATCCACGCAGACACGAACATCTCTTTATAATTTTGCAACCAGTTAACATCCAAATAATTAAACACAGCTGCAAAGAGAAATCAAATATGTTAGTTTCAATTTCATTAAAATAAAAACAATAAATTGAATAGATCAGGAAAATACTTCGATGCTTGTTCATCAACTTTGTCTGCAATCGCGTTCGATTTTCATAGTAGGCCTCAATTGTTGGACATTGAAGCAGAAATCTCCAGTAATACATAAATTTATCCCACTCAGTTTGAGACTTGAAAGATGGTCTGCAATGCTTTCTGATATTCTCCTGTATATGATATCTACAAAGCAATCGGGTTGCTTCTGGAAAAATTACTTGGCATGCATCCATTAATGCCAACTCTCTATCGGTGACTATGACACGTGGTACCATATACCCATCCAATGTTTTCTTAGACAATTTAAAGCCCACTTGAAATTATCTTTTTTCTCATTTCGTATGAACGCGAAAGCAATACAAAATGTCTTGTTTGTTGAAGTTAAGCCAACAATTTGAAGAAAAGGGAGGCGATACCTGTTCGTCTTGTACGTGCAATCTAAAATAATCACATGCGGGAATGCACGCCATATTTTTAATCAAGTGGGGTTGACAAAAAAATCATTTAATTGATTTGATTTGTCATCAGTAGTAAAATAATAGATGTATCCGCGCTATCTGTAAGGATTGAAGAAATGCTTGTATTGGGGTGGTTCCAAATTTATCCAACTTTCGTATCTTTGTCCGTGCATCATACATGGTTTCAATTGTGGATATATTATTATTATTATTATTTTCTTTTAAAGCCGTAAGAATATCACATGACTGTAACATCCTGTATTTTTACGTTTATTAAAAGTTAAGTCATTTATTCTTGTAAGGGTCAAAGTTTTTCAATTATAAAACTTATGGTTTGCTTATGCTAATTTAGTTGTATGCCTTTAATTCTTCAAATTGAAAGTTAATAGTTTAATTATGAAATTATATATACATATTAAAGACTTTAGTCGGTGGCTACAGTGCCACCGACCCAACAAAACCCTAATCCCCTACCAATTTCTTATCCATCTTCACAGCACCCCTCACCGATGCATCTCCACACCACAACCGCACGTTCACTCCGATCACCACTTCATCTACACCGTCGTCCTCCTCCGCCTCCGGCGAGCTGACGTCGGTCGTCTGTCCGTCGCTGGCGTACGCCAGCAGTGAGCCCCTCTTTGCTTCACTTGGGTTGGGTGATGATGGTGTGGTGGTTACGCCGCAGCCGCAGCCGGAGAACACGCCTGTGGTAACTGCTGGGTACCCACAGTGAAATCGATCGGGGGTATTGGGGTCGGTGACCCTTGATTTCAGTATTTTGTGGTCCAGTGACCCTCGATCGGGTGACCGGTTGAATCACTTGAGGTCGCTTCCGATGGGGGGCGGCGTACGGGACGGCGAAGAGCGGCGTTGGAGTGGTGTCGATGGGGGTGATGAGGCCGGATTTGGTGATGAAGTCGATTGTGTCGGTGGTTATGGCGGGAGTGTTGGGTATTTATGGTTTGATTATTGCTGTGATTATCAGTACGGGGATTAACCCTAAGGTGAAGTCTTATTATCTGTTTGATGGGTATGCTCATCTTTCTTCGGTACTTGCTTGTGGTCTTGCGGGTCTGTCTGCTGGTATGGCTATTGGAATCGTGGGGGATGCTGGTGTTAGGTAATTCTCTTATCTCTGTTTTCTTACTGTGATTTGTTTGTTTATTACCCTGAATTTGATGAACTGCATCTCTGTTTAAATATCTCGATCTGAGTTTGTTGTGTGTTTTTGTTTGAAGATTGTGATGCTCAAAGGTTCCTATTTAGCATTAGAATTTTAGTCCCAATATATTATACTCTGGATTAAAACATAAGATGTTGAAAACATAAGATGAATGTGCATGTTTAGAGAAGTGAAGTTGCATTTTTTGCTGATCAGTCAAATGTTAGAGGGATTGGTAAGAAGAGGAGGGAATAGGTGGTGATAGTTATTTCGGTAGTGGTTGGATGTTGGGACTTGGGATTATTATAGATAAAAGCCCGACGGAGAAGTTGGGCCTAATGAGTAACATGTCAAAACAGGTATGGGTTGAAACGCGCCTGGTTTGGGGTGGATTTGCTCACACTTTTGTGTTGGTTTGAGAAGGGATTATGTCATCTAATAGCAAGTTTCTTCACTATTCGAATGTTGGGATTATCATAAAATAAAGTCACATAAACTTTTTGTGAAATTATTCACGAATGTTAAAATTAAATAGCTTAAATAAAAAGGAAATGAAACACGGTTGTTGTTTTAACTTGAAGTATAAGGTAATTGTGAATAAACAAAAGTCACTAAATATTGGCAAGTTTTCAAATTGTTTCTTTGGGCTATTGAGTTTTAAGAATTGTGAAAATTTCACAAGTGAACAATATTGAAACACGAGTGGTATTTGTAGTTAGAAAAAATCATCAGTTGCTTTATTGGAACAATATTGAAGCTTGGTTACTTAGCATGATTTTATGATGTTTTATGCATTAAAGAGATACCTTGAATGTCTTTCAACCCATTTGATCATATCCTGTAGCCACCCAAATTGACATATTCATGAGTGAGTGGATTGAAATTGGCCCATATAGTTAACTTACTCGAATTGAATATTTGTATATCTTATAGGATTCATTGTTCCTTTCTACCAAAATGCGATTGTGATTATTCTAACATAGTCGTGTTGTAAATCCAGGGCTAATGCACAGCAACCAAAACTTTTTGTTGGAATGATCCTAATTCTCATTCGCAACCGTTGTCTGGATAGTGCGACTACCCCCACCTACCTCCAGTGAACCTCGACCGGTGCGTTGGGTTGTGTTTGGTGGTTGTTCTCCACCTTCGGTTGTTGCCTACTATATGGTTCTCTTTTACCATGATTTTTGGGTTTCTTTGGTGGTGTTGATGAGGGTTGGTTTCAGTTACTGACCAAAGACACCCTATGGCTCTCTCTGTCATGTCTTTTTGTGAAGTTGAAGTGTGTTTATATGGACATAAAAGGGGTTTGTTGTGTCTCAAGTGGGTTTTCTAGGTTTTGGTGGAGGTGTCGGTGGCGGTAGGTGATGATGATGAATCTGTCGTTGTCTAAGTGAATCGAACGAAGGTTGAAACTTACCGTATCTTGGCGGGGTAATTTCCGGAGGTTTCGCGGTGGAAATTGGTGTTTCTACCGTTGAAGCAGCCGTGATATTTGCAGCCATGACGGTTTGTTCATCGTTGCTCTGATTATCATTATTAACAGATCTGAGCCTTATTAATACAGTACCACCGGCAGGGTTATTTTGGGTATTTCACAGCTTCCTTTCCGGCGACTCACACTCAACTCACACTCACTCTCACAACCTCTTCAACACGAAGATTCATCGCGGACGTAATTGTGCGTTGTTTTTGTTGGGATCAATTGCCGATTTCTAGGTTTTTGGTCATTGATTTGTGGGTTTGTGATTGGGATTTGGAATCTGCGCTCGAATTGAGGGATCGGGTTTTTTTAGGGTTTTTGTGTGATTCAATTTTGTTGAGGCGATTATGGATAAGAAGAAGGTTGCTGTTCCTCTTGTGTGTCATGGGCATTCTCGACCGGTGGTGGATTTGTTCTACAGCCCGATTACTCCTGATGGTTGTTTCCGGCGGTGTTGCCGGTCGCCGACCGCCGCGCCTTTCCTTGCAGCGGCGGTTAAGGCTAAATGATTAAAATTTGGTATAGGTCAACATGGGTAGTATTGGTTATGGGTCAAAACAGGTGGCATTGGTTATGGCTCATAACAGGCACATAAGTTATGGGTCATAACGGGTGGGATTAATTAAGGTCAAAACGATTGATATTTGGTTTAGGTCAAAACTGGTGGTATTGGTTATGGGTCAAAAAATATGGAATTGATATGGTCAAAATGAGTGATATAGGTTATGGGTCAACTTTGTGGTATTGGTTGTGGGTTAAAATAAGTAATATTGGTTAGGGGTCGAAATGGTTGATATTTGTATGGGTCAGGTTGGGTGATATCAGTGATATTGGTTATGGCTCAAAACTATTAAAATTTGGTATGGGTCAACATGGGTGGCATTGGTTATGGCCTATGGGTGAAGATGGGTGGTATTGGTTATAGGTCAAAACGGGTGGTATTGGTTATGGGTCAGTATGAATGGTGTTTGGTATGGCTCAAAATGGGTGATATTTGGTATGGGTGAAAATGATGGTTTTGGTAATGGGTCAAAACGGGTGATATAGGTTATGAGTAAAAATGGGTGATATTGGTTGTGGGTCAAAACAGTTGATATTTGGTATGGGTCAACTTGGGTGATATTAGTTATGAGTCAAGATGGGTGTTATTGGTTATAACTCAAACGATTGAAATTTTGTATGCGCTAACATGGGTGGTATTGGTTATCTGTCAAAACGGTTGGTATTGATTATGAGTCAAAACAATTTATATTTGGTATGCGTCAAAACGGCTGATATTGGTTATGGGTCAAAACAGATGGTATTGGTATGGGTCAAAACGGGTGATAAGTTATGGGTCAATTGGTGATATTTATTGTGAGTCATAATGAGTAATATTGGTTATGGGTCGTAAACGATTGATACTTGGTATGGGTCAGCTTGAGTGATATTGGTTATGGACAAAATGGGTGATTTTAGTTATGGCTTATAACGACTGAATTTTGGTATGGGTCAACACGAGTGGTATTGGTTATGGGTCAAAATGGGTGGCCTTGGTTATGGGTCAAAACAACTAATATTTGGTATCGGTCAAAACGGGTGGTATTGGTATAGGTTAAAATGGGTGATTAAGTTATGGGTCAACTTGGTGATATTGGATGTGGGTCAAAATGGGTGATATTGGTTTTGGGTCGAAATAGTTGATATTAGATATGGGTTAGCTTGGGTGATATTGGTTATTGTTAAGTCACTGGATCGGTAAACATCCGAGCATGTTCTTGACGGAAGGATAAAACCAAAAGACATACAATGGTACGAACAATAATCGAATGATTTCATTGATAAAACCTAACGATTACAAGCTCGTTACAAAATAAGAATCAAGACTTTTGGCAAGGGGAGATCGAGCATGATCTCCCCTCTCATCCGGCAGCACCTAGGCGCCGGGCACACTATCAAAAAACCCTTAGGTTTCTACACATTGAAACTGGTATATATAGGCCTCGGCCCATATTAGATGCGACTGGGCCCATTCGTACGATTGGACCATGCGTATGGTTTAATCGTACGACTGGACCATGCGTATGGTTCAATCGTACGACTGGACCATTCTTATGGTTCAGTCTTACGAATGCCCAATCGCATCTCTCAGTCGCACGACTGGTCCATTAGCATGGCTCAGTCGTACGACTGAGTCTCATTCGCATATGCTCCTGCGAATGACCCAGTTTCATGTGTTTACAAGGTGTATAACATTAAGCCTAGACTATTCGTCAAGCGACGGACACACTATATATGACAATATATGCTCCAACAGTTATGGGTCAAATGGTTGATATTTGGTATTGGCCATCTGACAAGTGTTCATAATACAATTTGGATAATATAAATTTATTTAGTGTTAAGAGTAAACAAAAAAAAACTCAGTTCGAAGTCTGCAACATAGTTCTGTTTATATAAGGTTTTTACTTGAATGTTTTTTCTCTGTAGACGTCTGATTGGAGAATTCCTTGAATTGGAAGGACAAATTTATTATAGAAGAATTGAGATATCAAGAGTTTTGGAAGAGAGATTTAGGGGAGTCGGTTCAACAGGGTAATGTAAAACCATTTGTAGAGGAAGCAGTGCTGCAGGTATCAAATTGGGGTTTTAGTATCAGTGATCTTAATGTCCAGAAGAAGCACCAAGGGAAAGGCATCATCTTCTGGCTAAAGTCTCTATATAAACGACCACCTCAAGAGTTGATTGGATTTCTTGGTCCAATACATATATGGCAGGTTCATGCATTTTCTTGATTTCTTCTCACTATACTGCATGTTTGATATGGGAAAATGAGCAGGTTGGGTTGACCCAACTCACTTTAGACCGGAAAATGTTTATTTTGTCCGTTCGACTTCATAGAGATAACAAAAATAACCTGAATAAAAGAACCCGCGGCAACGCGCGGGTTCATTTCCTAGTTAAAAATAATTGTAAGTAATAATAATATTACTAATACTAATAATAATAATAATAATAATAATAATAATAATAATAATAATAATAATAATAATAATAATGAAATATAATAATAATAATAAAATAATAATAGTAATAATATTAGTGATAATATTATAAAAACAATAATAATGATGATACTAATATTAATAATTTATAAAAAAATTTATTAACTTAAAAATGTTTAAAACTTAACTAAAATTAGGAGGGGTTGTTTTGTCATTAATTAAACCTTAAAATAGAGTTTTAAACATAAAATGATAGCAATTCTAACTACAGGGACTAAAAGTGTAAAATTCCAAACACCCAAACCCCACCCCATTCTCTTCCCCGATTCCTTCACGTTGGTCGGCCCCTTTTACAGGCCATCGATCGCACTACGCTGTATAATAGTCGAATTAAATGCGCACTCACGAACGATTAATCATTTATAAACTTCCATCGTGTTCAATTTCACTCGAAACACATCTAAACCTCCATCGATCATCATCTTCATCTCGCGACCTGCAACTGTACCATTCGTCAACATGCGAGCAGTTTTGGTCGAAATTGATAGAGGGCTAATGCTTATCATCGAATTCAGAATCAACCTGCAATGTTAATTTGTGCAGGATCGATTATGGGTGGTTTTTCTCTCAACTCACTGTGAACAACACTCAGCAAGTAGTCTATGAAGAGTTGATCACAATATAACAAGTAACAAGCAGTAAGAAAATTAACACAGTAAGTAAATTTTCAAGGTACTTTTATATATTGCTTCTCAACTCAAAGGATTACAAGACTCTTGGACTCAAATCGCTTATCTAATGAGTTACAAGGAGAAGATATATATAATACTACCTACAGCCTGATATACTTTGATACCAGCTGGACACCTCTAACCTTACATCTATACTACAAAACTCTAGGTGAGGTCTTTCAGACATTTTGCCTGAGAGTTGGTAGTCAGGACATGTCCCTGACTTACCTTTTGTCACCAACTAAAGTTGGTAACATGTACTATCATAAAAAGGTGAACAGTAGAATAAAGTATGGTCAACAACATGGCTCTTTAGGAAGATGCCATGCTGTATCAGAGGTCTGCAGCGGACTGTCAGGGACCATACTTATATCTACTGGACATAGCAATGTCTTCCGAAGGGTAAAGTGCTTCGGAAGTATAACTTCTTCCGAAGGCACTTATTCTTCGGAAGACTGCTTCTTCCGAGGCTTGGAGTCTTCTTTGTCTTTGGAAGCAGACTTTGTCTTCAGCTCTTTCATCAGACTTTGTCTTCGGAAGAGAGTTAGTTGATGGGAACTATAGTCATATTCCTTGGATTATATGTACCCTTTGTTGTGGCCCTCTGAAGAGAGTTAGTTGATGGGAACTATAGTCATATTCCCATCTAACTATTGGTTCCAATTCAGGACCTTCCACCATCTAGAAAGGCTGTGCCTTTGGTGGTTGGTCTTTCCTTGTCTTCCACTCTTTTCAGCTTCAACTCTTCTGCAATCTTGGCTCTTCTACTTTGTTCAGCCAAGTGGAGACCGCTGATATGATTTCTGATGTGTGCAGCAGTCTCAGAGTTGGAGGGATTGGAGAATGGCTTCTCAGCAAGCTCAGCAAGATCAAATCTGCTGAGATGTAGGAGAGAAGTGGCATTGAGCCTGTTGGTTTCACCATTCTCCCTTTCCACAACAAAGTTGTGAGAAGGTTCATCGAACCTCCACTGGATTATAGCATTCCTAGGTCCAGGAGATTGACTAGAAATCCTGTCCTCTTTCCTTGTATCCAGTAGAGTCACCAGTCTCCTTCTTAGTCTCTGCTCCTCAGCATTGAGGGTATCGGAGTTGAGACCAAGAAGTCTTGCAGCCTGGCCCAAAGTGTCTCTAGGCAACTCAAGAAATTGGCCTAGGGTGAGGGAGCTTGAAGAGTTATCAACATAGGTGATGTTGATAAGCTCTCCCTCACAGGAGATGCTGCTCAAAGTGGTGCAGTTGATGAGCCTTGTCTTGAACTCCTTTATTTCCTCAAAGGAGAGATGTTGAGGAGGCTGAGGGATGGTCTTGGTTTTTGTTGGGTAGGCTTAGGTTTAGTGGTTTTGGGTTGTGTCTTGGGTTTGAGGATGGGTAGTTTGGGTGGTTGAGGTGATGTGGTAGGTTTAGGTAGAGTTGTGGGTTGAGGGGTGGAGGTTTCATCAGTGGGTTTGGTTTTGATGGGAAAAGGGGTTGGTTCTGGTGTGGGTTGTGGCTTTGGTTGAGTGGCTGGGGTTGAGACCGTTCCCTGTACCCTCCTGTACATCTCCCTTCTCTTCCCCAGACGGATGTCTGCTTTGATTTCACTGACTATCCGTTGGAGTGTCCTTTCGAACATAGGTCCCACCTGCCTACCAGAGAAGCCATGAGCCCGGAGATAGTCTTTCATCCAGGCTTTGTCATTGGACTTCTTGGTGGCAGTGACCCCCTTCTCTTCCTCCCTCCTCTTCTTCTCCCTCAACTTCTCCCTAGCAGCCTTCTTCCTTTCCTTCTCCATTTGATCCTGCTCTTTATTGTGGAGCAGCAGGATCATGTCATCGTCATGTGGAGACAGTTCAGGAAGACTGAAGCCTCTTGAGAGTAGGAATTTAATCCTGTCCTCTCTCAGCTTCAGGGCTGCCTCCCTTCGCTCTTCTTCTTCTCTCTCCAAGGCCAATCTGGCTTGTTCTTCTTGTTTTAGCCTGGTTGACCTCTCCAAAGTCACCAACTCCTCTAGTGGTAGCAGGAGTATCTCCTCATTGGCAGCTCCTAGACTGATGAGCTGATCAATGAGTGCTGTTCTTCTCCTTTGGTTGATTTCTTCCTGATTGGCTGCAGCTGTCTTAGAACTAGCAGCTAGCAGCTTTTCAGTAGGAAACCTACCTTTCTTTTTGAGCTTCTCAATCCTCTCCTCCTCCTTAAGCTTTTCCACAGTCAATTTTCTTTTCCTTTGTCTTTGGCGGTGCTTGACTGTGGTGGTTCTTGGATGGAGGGTTGTGATTGAGAGAGAAGTTCAGCTGGTGTTTGGGTTGGAGGAATGTCAGAAATGTCCTCCCTGCTCACCTCAGATGCTATTTCAGCAATAACATCTGTGATGCTCAGTTCCTCGGACATCTGAAATAAGCCTTCCGCAGCTTCTATTTCGGCCTCGGAAGACTTTTCTTGTTCTTCCGAGGCTTCCATGTAAGCTTCGAAAGCTTCAGCTTGAGCTTCGGAAGATGAGACTGCTGCAAATTCTGTCCCATCTGTTTTAGTTGCTGGGCCATCAGTCCCCATTTCCCCTTCGAAGCTAATCTCAGGTTCCATGTGGACCTTAGGTTGACCAACTTCTTCCACAGTGGTAGAAGGTGCAGTCAGTCTTTGAAGCTCCTCAGCCCCAAAATATATGAGTGTGGTGTCGGGGCTGGGCTGTTCTAGGGAGGATCTCAATACAAACTTTGTGAAAAGTCTATAGAGATCTTGAAGCATCTTTGAGTCAATCTCTAGAAAGGATTGAGATGACTCAGGTAGTGTGATGAGTTGGGAAGTAAGGGATTGGGTCTGTGGTTCCTCAAATATTTGTCTCTGAACTTTCTCCCCCTTTTTGGTAGCATCATCTTGAGAGCTAGATGAGCTAGAGGAAGAAGTCAGTGAGACCTGAATTGGTACATGCCTAACAGACCTCTCCGTCTGTTTCTCAGCTAGTTTAGCCTTGAGGTTGTTAATCTCAAGTTGCTGAGTGGCAGTCCTTGATTCTAAGATCCTCACCTGTGATTCCAGGTTGGAGACCTTAGAAAGCAAGTACTGAAGTGTTAGTTGCATACTTCCCTCATCTTCATGAGAAGAATCACGGGGAGATGAGATAACATACCTAGTATGCTCAGTCTCACCACCAGATGTGGCTTCTTGGCACCCTGGTTTCCTTTGCTCAGAGTCATCTCTTTCAGAGATGTCTATGGGAAAAGTTGTCGTAGACTCGGTCCTAATTATGTTACCACTGTCCTGAGAGCTCAATGAGAGACTCTGAGTAGTGGCAGCTGAGTCTACATGAGTCCCCTCCACATCAGTGGGACTCACCTCAGTAACTGGCTTCTGATGGGGGCTAGAGACAAGGGATCCCTCTTGGCTCTGTTGATCTTTCAGAGGGTGTTGTAGATCAACTTCATGGCCATGGAGAGATGTAATCTCTTCATCAGTGCGGAGTAAAAGGTCAGTGAAAGATAGGGTGGTTAGTCCTACTGACCCGGGACCTAGATCAATGTCTACAGGCATTGAGCCTATGGTGGGGCTGTCCCTAGAAGGCTGCACAGGGGAGTGTAGAGACTCACCCTGTGGCTTAAGGCTTGGGGTTCGGGCTCAGGGGTTTGAGACTGAGGAGGCTCAAAACCCACATTGAGGTCAATTGTGAAGGATGGTGTGACCTCGGACTGAGTGGGAGCCGATGATTCCACTCTAGCCCTTTGGGTGTGAACAGGAGGAGCTTGTTCAATCAGAGTAGATTGATCAAGGGTTCGTTTTGGACGTCTCTGGTATGTAGCTTTGATGGGTAAAGAAGGTTTTGGCATTGTGGTGGATGTTGCTGGTGTGGGTTCATCACCTGTGGGGATAACAGAGATGTCACCAGGAGCTATGCGCTCAGTCATCTCTGGAGGTAGTGGAGTGTACCTTCCAGTGAAGTTGGCAGACATCTTCTTCAGTATCTTGAAGATGGTAGGTCTCACTTGTGGAACAGTAAGAGCAGCTGCGCAGACAAGCTTGCTCGGTTCCATCTCACAGTTGATTATGTGTTGAATAAATCGGGGATACATGAAGAATGTATCCCTGCTCAGATTTCCAATAAGGTTGGTCAACACAAATCGTGAGTAGTTGAAGCGAAGACCTCTCACCAACCCATGAACTAGGCATCCTAGTTCATATGGGATTTGATCCCAACCCCCTGATTTGTTGGAGAGGCAATGCAGGATAATATGCAGCAGGAACTTCCAATGGTAAGAGAAATTAAACTTGTACACGGTTGATCTGCTAACATCTCCTCCATATCCCATGAGGATATAAGTGCCTTCCAAGTCTTCCTTGGGGAACTCAGTAGGAGCCCCATTATCATGGAGCTCGAGATGCTCCCTGATGAGTTGTTCAGTGATGACCAACTCTTGGCCACAAATGCGGGTTCTCAGGATTCGAACCCCATTCAGAACTTCAGTTTGACCGTTGCTCCAGAATTCGACATATGGTTGGAGTATACGGTGGGGTTAACTGTAGTGCAGTGAGGTATGTGGATTCGGTAAGAAAGGTGATGATTTGGGTGAAGTCGGCATCCCTTGACGAATCAAGTAATGCGACTTGGTTATGCTGAGGGTTTAGCGCCATTGAAGAAAAGGTAAGCTTGAAATTTGGGTGAAATTGCAGGTTTGACATTGAAGAGAATAGTTAGGGCAGTAAATTGGTAAAAGAAGATGAAATTGATCAGTCAAGATTATTTAAAGGGGGTGAATTGTGGTAGTGGCGGTAATAGGTAACTGTTTGGGGTTACTGTGGGTGGTATGGTGGTTTACGGCGGAGAAATGATAGTGGCGGCAAGGATAATTTTAAATAATCTGACCATCATGGACAAAATCTTTACTTTTTACAGAGTAGGGCCCAAAAGATATCCGTTACATATAAAAACCTTTCTTCCAAATGTAAAACATTTCCGAAGGTAATTGTCTTCCGAAGTCAATTTTTCTTCCGAAGCAAGGCATTGCTTCCGAAGGTAAAATGGTCTTTTGAAGGTACTTTCTCTTCCGAAGCAAAGTATTGCTTCCGAAGGTAAAGTTATCTTTCCGAATGGAGAGTTTTATAAGCTTCGGAAGTAGATCTGATCTAAAATCAATCGCTTCTTCCGAGACCAAAAACTCTTCCGAGAAGACAATTTCCATTGAGGAATTTGGCTTCGGAAGATATTCAAGAATATCTTCCGAGAGTTAGTTCCTCTTCGGAAGGAATTTACACTTAGAATAATTTAAAGATCTTTGTAACAGGGCTTAAATTGTATTGACACAAGACATTACACATTTAAAAAGCTTTTTCAAAAGAGGTAGTTAATCAATATTTATCATCCCAATAGCTGATATGAGATACTTAAATCTTTGTTCATCAAATGCCTTTGTGAACAATCACATATTGTTCATTTGAGTCAACTTTGATTAACTTGATCAGCTATTTCTCATGAATATCTCTAATGAAATGATACCGATATCAATGTGCTTTGTCTTGGAGTGCTTCACCGGATTCTCAGTAATGGAGATAGCACTGTTGTTGTCAATATGGATAGGAGTAGTCATGAAGTTGAATCCATAGTCTAACATCTGATTTTGAATCCATAGAGTTGAGCACAGCAGCTAGCAGCAGCAATGTATTCAGCTTCAGCAGTTGATGTAGAGACACAGGATTGTTTCTTGCATTGCCATGAGATAATCCTTCCACCAAGAAATTGACATTCTCCTGATGTTGATTTCTTGTCAATATTGCATCCACCATAGTCACTGTCAGAGTATCCATAGAGATTAAAATCACTATTTCTTGGATACCAGAGACCTAGTTTAGGTGCTCCTTTGAGGTATCTGAGGATTCTCTTTGCAGCAGCTAGGTGAGACACCTTTGGAGCAGCCTGATATCGTGCACAAATGCATGTGGCAAACATGATATCTGGTCTACTAGCAGTGAGATACATCAGAGAACCAATGATTGCTCTATACTGATGTGATCAGTATCCTCCCCCTCAAGGTCAGGGCAAAGATTATGGTTTCTGGGTATGGGTGTCTTGGCTGGTTTACAATCCTTTATTCAAATCTATCTAAGATGTCTGAGACATACTTAGATTGACTGATTAAGAACCCTTCCTTCATCTGTTTCACTTGAATTCCAAGGAAAAAGTCCATTTTTCCCATGGAACTCATCTCAAACTTCTGCTTCATTATGCTTTCAAAGTCCTTGCACATTTGGTCGTTTGAAGAACCAAATATGATGTCATCAACGTAGACTTGTACAAGCAAGATGTCTTCTCCACTCTTTCTAATAAAAGAGTCTTGTCGATGGTACCTCTAGTGTATCCATTCTTCAGGAGAACTGAGACAAAGTCTCATACCACACCTAGGTGCATGGTGCAGCCCATATAGAGCTTTATCCAGTTTGCACACGTAGTTGGGGTGCTGTGGGTCTTCAAATCCTGGAGGTGACATACATAGATTTCCCTATCTATATCCCCATATAGAAAAGCACACTTGACATCAAGTTGGTAGACTGTGAAGTTCTTGGATGCAGCATAGCAAGGAAGATCCTAACTGCCTCAAGTCTTGCAACAGGTGCAAAGACATCAGTATAATCATTCCTTCCTCCTGGTGTATCCTTGAACTACTAGTCTTGCCTTGTTCTTGATAATCAAGCCTCTATCATCTTTCTTGTTCCTGAACACCCATTTAGTGCCTATGGGTACTTGACCACATGGTAGTGGGCATAGATTCCAGACCTTTTGTCTTCTGAATTGAAGCAGCTCCTCCTGCATCGATTCAACCCAACTACTATCCTTTAAGGCATCTTCTACCTTCTTTGGTTCCATCTGAGACAAGAAGCATGAGTACAAGCAGACATTCCCATGATGAGTTGTCCTCTTGTTCTCACACCCTCAAAGACATTCCCTATGATGTTCTCAGTTGGATGAGTGTTGTGAATCCTAAGACGAGGAATCACTTCCAGTTGCAGAGATAAGTCTAGGTTAGACATATTCTGATCAGGAACTGGATCACTCTGTCCAACTGTTGTTTCAAAGTCATTCAATGAGGACTGATTGATGATTAAGAAACATCATCAATGGTTGTTGTGAAGTAGATTAACAGTTGCCTGTTCCTTCAGAATACTACTTCCCTCAACCTGGTGTTGTAATGGATCACCTGAAGAACTTTGAGGTTGATCAAGTGATTCACTTGTTGAAGCTTCATTATTCTTGGAGATAGTTACACTATCAGATCTGTGAATGGTTGAAGCTTGTTGCCTTTCAGCTCTTGGAGAATTTGGAAGAGGTCTGGGAAGCTCAAACAGTTGACTTGTATCAGCATCAGCATCAGCATTCTCTTGAGCACCTGTTCCAGCTGAAACATTCTCACAAGATGGTTTAGAATAGTTTGAAAACAATTCTAAATCAAAGATATACTCAGGTCCATTCCCCCTAACACAAGGAGTGTGCTCATTAACAACTATATTGGATGATTCCTCAAATTGTTGATTCTTGATATTGTATACTCTATAAGCTTAGAGCTAGAAGAGTATCTAATAAAGATAGCATCATCCGACTTCTCAGCAAACTTTGCTAAGTTGTCCTTTGTGTTAAGTATGGTACACCTGCAGCCAAAGGACCTTAGAAAGCCAATGAACGGTGGCCTCTTGTTCCATAACTCATAAGGGTTTTTCCATGGGGCTTAACTACAAGAACCCTGTTCTGCACATAGTATGCAGTGCTGACTGCTTCTGCCCAGAATGTTAGAGGCAGCTTTGAATCAGCTAACATGGTCCGAGCAGCCTCAATAAGTGTCATGTTCCTCCTCTCAGCAACACCGTTTGTTGAGGAGTTCTGGGAGCACTGTATTGTCTGGCAATCCCTTTTGAGTCACAGAATGAGTCAAGAACGAAGTTCTTAAACTCAGTCCCTTGATCACTTCTAATGATCTTAACCTTGTGATCATTTGATTTTCTATTTTAAGAATAAAAAGATTTTAAAGTTTCAGCAGTTCATCTTTACTTCTTAAAAAGATACCCATGTAAATCTTGTAAAATCATCAACTATCACAAGGCAGTATAATTTCCTTCTAATGCTCATTATACTTGTGGGTCCAAAGAGATCCATGTGCAATAAGTGTAATGGAGTAGTGATAGAGTTAACACTTTGGATTTATGAGATGATCTGTGTTGTTTCCCTTTCAGGCATGCAACACAGTTATCTTTGTAGAAAAATCCTTTTTAGGCAAACCATGTACCAAGTTATTTTTAGCCAATTTATTCATTGTTTTAAATTCACATGACACATGCGTTTATGCCATAGTGTTGACTCATCACTATCAGCTTTGGAAAGAAAGCATGATACTTCACCCATAGGAGAAGCATTGTTCATATCCAGCTTGTACATATCCCCTTTCCTGGGAGATCTAAGAAGCAACAATTCCGGAGGAATTTTCATCCCTTTTTGAGGATAATGCACTCATGTTCTGTGAAGAGCATCTGATGCTTCTGATCACAGAATTGAGAAACACTTAACAGATTGTGTTCAAGCTGTTTGACAAAGTGAACTTTGTCAATGTTTATTCTGCCATCTGGATATACTTCCTCTGCCAGAAATATATCCTCCGGCCTCACCTCCAAATTGGACAGGCCCTCCATCAAAGTTCTGAATTGTTGAAGGGAGATCTGTTCCTCTGTCATGTGCCTGGAGCATCCACTATCTACAATTCAGACATTCTGTTCTTGTCAAATGGACGTCCCTGCACATAAGATGAGATGGTTAGTTTTGTTTGGAAGCCCAAGCCTTGCTGGTCTTGGGCTCTTCCACGATAGTGACATAATTGAACCAAAAAAATATGCATTGGGGTTCAATAGAGGTCATTGTTGAAGAAGAGGTTTGGGCTACAGCATCTTCCTTGATCTTCCAATCCATCCCTTGGTTGATCTTTGAAGATGAGCTTGTTGAAGCTTGTGCAGCATGGCCTTCTTCCGAAGCTTCTTTCTTTTCGGAAGAACCTTCACCACCTTTTTCTTCCGAAGTAGTCTTCTTCTGAGATGGTTTCACAAGAGCCTTCTTGTTCTTCCCGAACCTTAGAAGGTTTGGCTTCCGAAGCCATTTTCCCTTCGGAAGAAGTAGTTTTCTTTCGCTTCCTAAAGCAACTTGGCTCCGAGACCAACTTTCCCTTTTTCAACAGTTGGACCTTTTGAAGAGGTCCAAACTGAGAAACCTTCTCTGACTCCTTCTTTTCTAACATTATTGCATAATGTGTGCTTGCTGGATTGTAGTAAACAATCTTTAGCCATGTGGTTGTGCAGACCACACATTATGCGGCAATGTTAGTCTTCTGGAAC
>JABSNV010001166.1:0-144543 GCA_024085815.1 Flaveria linearis
TTTTTCGACATGGTTCACACACGGCATATTTGTTATTATATGTCGACGACATTATCTTAACAGCTTCATCAGATGCCTTGCTTCGGACTATCATCGGTCTCTTATCTCGGGAATTCGCAATGACCGATCTGGGCATTACATCACACTTTTGGGTATCTCGGTGCAACGGAACTCTAAAGGATTATTTCTGTCTCAATCTCAGTATGCCCGAGACATCTTGCACCGTGCGAATATGACCGATTGTAAACCATGCACAACACCGGTTGACACAAATGCTAAATTAAGTGCTGATGATGGACCGTTATTACCCTATGGTTCTCTTTATCGGAGTCTTGCCGGTGCACTTCAATATCTAACCTTCACACGACCCGACATCTCCTATGCGGTTCAACAAGTCTGTTTGTTCATGCATTCTCCTCGGGAACCACATTTCACATTTTTGAAACGTATTCCCGGTACATCAAAGGCACGTTGGATCATGGCCTACAGCTCACCGTCTCCTCTCCATCATCACTTGTGGCTTATTCAGATGCTGACTGGGCAGGATGCCCCGACTCTAGGCGCTCTACTTCCGGATATTGCGTCTTTCTCGCAACAACTAATTTCATGGTCCTCTAAACGTCAGCCTACGGTCTCCCGTTCAAGCGCAGAAGCTGAGTACCGCGGTGTTGCAAATGCTGTCGCTGAAACAAGTTGGTTACGCAATCTTTTACTGGAGCTTCAGCTCCCCATCATACGTGCTACCATTGTCTATTGCGATAATATATCTGCTGTGTATCTGTCAGACAATCCGGTACAGCATCAACGTACCAAACACATCGAGCTTGATATTCATTTCGTTCGCGAAAAAGTTCAACTTGGTCAAGTTCGAGTGCTTCACGTCCCTGCCTCCTATCAGTATGCCGACATTTTCACAAAAGGTTTATCCAGACAACTCTTCGAGAGCTTCCGTAATAGTTTGACCGTCTGCTCGCACTCCCGGTCCAACTAAGGGGGAGTATTAGTCGGTCATATCTCAGTCAATCTCCATTTAATATTAGTCAATCTCTATTATTGTATTTCCATAAGATGTGTATATATTAGTTAGGAAACTACTCTATCATAGGAGGTTAGTTAGGGATACTTTGTTTATATATTTGTAATCCTCGTAATGTGAGAAACATACAAAATACAAAAGATTAACAATATTAACATATGTCAGAGTGTCAGACACAAAGCCGTAGGTCCAACCAGTTGATTCAGGGGTGGTAGTTGGTGATTATCATTCATGGTGTGGGAACCTTATAAGTAGTATTTGAATTTCACAAGCTAGATTGAAAATACGGTGTTGACTTTTTCTTTTACTTTACAGCCATTTTTCGTGCTACACAAAGCGTCTAGCGGTCAACAACATGTTAGAAAACCGGTTGGAAGGACTAGTAGAAAAGTGAAGGTTAATTTGTCATCTTCTTTAGCTGCTAGTGATGAATCTGATCTTTTGGATGATCAGTCACACAAGAGCTCAAGATTGAAAAATTTTCATGATGCTTGATCAAAATCGAATCGACCGTTAAGGTTAAGTTCTTTCTCTCGGTGTGTTCCTTTTTATCTTTATAAAAACATTAATGCTGATGTAATCATTTTGTAATGTAGGATGTTTTGCAGAACATTCATGCTAATGTATTTAATGAGATAAATAGCTGGGTACAAAAATCGTTTGGTGCAATTTGTTCAAGTGGCAAGCTTGACGCCAACAAAGCCACTTGTTCATACCCCATTGTAACTGATGTTACATCTAAACAAATTTTTACTGCCCTTGTGGTCATGAGTAAGTTCCTACTGCATTTAAGTGATTTAAGTTATTTATTTGTTAGGAGCTCTTGCATACTTTTATGAATGTCTAACAAAATATGTCAATTTAAATTAGGGATGATGTATGTCGAATTCAACCAAGTTTTCAACTTTTTCCATTAAGGTCATACTCCACATATATTGAAAGCACATTTTACAGAACTCAAGTATGGATTCGTTTCATTCACACCAATATTGATCACAAAACTTATTGGGTGATGAAAATGCTTAAAAACAAATACTTCTGTTTTGATGAGGTGTTGGTATGTTACAGATTAAAATGGTTTTCTTATCAATAACATCAAGGGATTTGTCATTTTTTCTAGACTATAATTGTTTGAAGGGATAACCTATATGGCGGACATCCAAGTATTAACTCTTTCCATTAAGGCCATCTACATATTGAAATTACTCTATAGGCCATTTAAGTATATACCTGGTTCCATTTATACTAGTTTGGGTCAAAAATACGTCAGGTGATAAAAATGCTAAGGATTTAAAAGACAAAGATCTTTGATGAGGTGTCCACATGCTATAGGTTAAAAATGTTATTTTTTACAAAACTATTTAGCAATTTTTTGGAATTGGTATAAAGTTCACATGTTTTTCTCGTGGTTCATGTGATACTAAATATCATCTCTCTGATTTGTAGGCAACATAGAATTTGTTGACGATCTTCAGACATTTGCGGATCTAGGTGTACATTTACACTCCCATGGTTGCCACGTGGCAAACCTGTCATCAGTTGATTTTTCAGCTAAAAGTGGAATAGGTGGTTGTTTGAGAAGTTTATTAAGGCAGATCTTGAATCGTAGCATTGATGTAAGATTTGTGTTGTTATATTAAAAACCATTGTTTCTATATTCGTGTCTTAATTAATTTGTTGTGTGTTTTTTACCATCTTATTATAACAGGCAGCCGATATATCTATCTTAGCATCTTGGTATATGGAGCATGATAATTTTAAGAGTCCTGTGGTTATTATTATTGAAGATATGGATAGGTGCAGTGGGTCTGTACTTTCTGATTTCATTCTTGTGTTGAGGTATAGTGGCTCAAGGAATGGATATTTTACTATTTGCTAGAGGTGGAAAATTTGGCGGGTCGAGTGGTTTGTTAACAGGTCAAAAGGGGTATTTTTTGTCTGAGTTGGGTTGGGTTGTAACAATTTTTGTTCAAAATTTTGAAATCTTTGTTAATAATTAATGTTTCGATTGTCGAATACGATTATAGAGGTTATAGTGTTTTGAATAACATTCTATTTTTAATAAACGATTTTGGTCTTTTATGCATTAGAAGTAGGGCAAATGTTGCATAACTAAGTATCTGGATTTATCAATTTTTTTAAAAAAGGGGTCCTCTTTTTGCATGATTTAGTTCTTAAATTTATTTAAAAGGACTTCTTTGTTAATTTTCTAGGTCTTTCTCATTGCAAATTTAATCAAGTAAGAATTAATTTGGAGACGTGTATAAGAATTAATTTGGAGACGTGTATGAATGTAGAAAAACTCTATATGTGGCTTTTGTAATGATTGCCCTTAAATATGAATATTGAGGATTTCGAAATGTTTCCTTTTCAACCAAATTCGGTTTATTCTTTCGTCCCACCAGAGATAAAACAAACCAAAACTTATCTTCTTTAAGTGAAAGGGCCACAATTTCCACCTCTACTTTTTTACTCTTACTTTTTATGCTTCTTGATATGTCATATAACCATGATCCGCAGCTACTCATAGCTCACTTTGTGCTGTAATCAGTGAATGGGTGATTAAGATTCCAGTAATCTTGATATTGGGAGTTGCAACCACACTTGATGCCCTAAAAAAACATACTTTCTTCAAAAGCAGTCCAACACTTGTCTCCTTCAAGTTTCTTTTTGGAATCTCCAGCTGATAGATTAGATGCAATAATTGGTGCAGTTCTTGTGAAACCTTGTTCTGGGTTTTTAGTCGGTCACAAGGTTGCAGCTTTCATAAGAAATTGCTTCTTGAGACAAGATGGTACCTTGACTTCTTTGGTTCGAGCTGTAAAGGTTGGTTGTTCAACTATAAGCACTTATGTGGCAATAATGACTTGTTTACTTATGATTGGTTGATTCTGGTTATTATTAACATTTTATCTCTAACGGTCGACTGTCGCCAAAATTGTATTTTTATTGCATAAATCCTTTCGTATTGTTATATGTAAAAATATATACTATTATTGAAATAGTATAATTTTTATATTTGTTACAAAGATCTGTAAATTGGTAAACTCTCTTGATTGATTTCATTGATATGATGATGTATTTATACAAGGTGAATCACAACTAACTAGGAGATATACAAGGAAAAGATATACATGACAAATATAATACAAAACTAATATTTATCTAAATAAACCACTCGGTCAACTAGGGTTGACCGGATACCAATCTTGCGTAGCTAATAGGCCCCCGCAGTTGGAGCTGTAGCAGGGCGTATACTCAATCTGGATTTGAAACGTTGAAACAGTGAGCGAGGGAGGCCCTTGGTGAAGATGTCTGCATATTGATAATCTGCGGGGATGTGAAGCACCCGAACGGAACCGATACGAACTTTTTCGCGTACAAAGTGAATGTCAATTTCAACATGTTTGGTCCGTTGGTGATGGACTGGATTCTCAGTCAAGTAAACAGCCGAGATGTTATCACAGTAGACTATGGTGGATGTGCGAACCGGAACATGTAACTCGAGAAGCAGATTTCGCAGCCAACTAGTCTCAGCAACTGTATTTGCGACTCCCCGATATTCAGCCTCAACACTGGATCGTGAGATGACAGCCTGTCGTTTGGATGACCAAGAGACTAGAGTGTCTCCAAGAAACACACAGTAGCCGGAGGTTGAGCGTCTGGAGTCAGGGCACCCCCCAAATCGGCGTCTGAATATGTTATGAGTGCAATGGATTTGGAAGGGGTGATATGCAAGCCGTGATTTAATGTGCCCTTAAGGTATCGTAGTATCCGCTTGAGAAACACAAAATGAGGCTCACGTGGATCGTGCATAAAAAGGCAAACTTCTTGGACCGCGTAAGCTATATCCGGGCGAGTGAATGTTAGATACTGTAGAGCCCTGACGAGGCTGCGGTATAATGTTCCATCCGTAAGTGGGGCAGCGACACACGCACTAAGTTTGGAGTGAGTGTAAGTGGGTGTAGAGCAGGGCTTGCAATCTGTCATATTGGCGCGAGCAAGGATATCTGAAGCATAGGATTCCTGTGACAAGAACAACCCCACCGTTGCGAGATTCGACATTGATGCCCAGAAAATGATGAAGTTTGCCCAGATCTGTCATTGCAAATTCCCGAGACAAAGATGAGAGAATTTGCTGTAATAACCTGTCGTCGGAAGCGGTTAGTATTATATCGTCGACATATAATAATAGATAAGCCATGCGAGATCCTTGCTTGAAGACAAATAGTGAGGAATCACTTGTGGTGCTTCGGAAACCACATTTGGATAAATAAGTGGCAAAGCGGTGGTACCACGCACGTGGCGCCTGTTTCAGCCCGTATAATGATTTTTTGAGTCGGCAGACGTGCTTGGGCTTGGTAGAGTCAATGAATCTGGGTGGTTGGAACATGTAAACCGTTTCTTGGAGGTCACCGTGTAAGAATGCATTCTTTATGTCTAGTTGGTGAATCGGCCAAGATTTGGAGACGGCAAAGGTGAGGATCGTTCGAATGGTGGTGGGTTTGACCACCGGGCTAAAAGTGGCGTCACAGTCAATGCCTACTTGTTGAATTTTTCCATTCACAACTAGTCTGGCGTATCGCTATAAAGACCCATCCACGTGAAATTTGTGGCGAAAAAGCCACATACATCTGATAATATGACTGTCGGTAGGTCTCGGTACCAGTTCCCAAGTTTCATTAGCTATTAACGCCCTATATTCATCGTTCATGGCCGCATGCCAGTTAGGATCGGAGAGGGCAGTGAGGTGGGATTTTGGTAAAGGGGAGATACGGGGTGAGGTGGTGGTGTGTAGGTTTAGCGGGTACCGTGGTGGCAAGGTGCCATCACGAGAGCGTGTGGTCATGGGATGGGTGTTGGTGATAGGAGGGTTGGGGTTAGTTGGGGGAGGGGTTTTGGTTGAAGGAGTGAGCGGGGGGGGGGGGGGGGGGGGGGGGGTAGGGTGGGGAGGTAGTAGTCGGGGATGGGGGGAGGTGGGCGGTGTTGGTTGTAGGGGTTTGAGTTGGGGGTTGCGGTGGGTTAGCCGAGGTAGGGTTGGGGTGGGAGGGGGGTCGTCTAGAGTAGGTACGGGTGATAGGAGGGGGTGGAGTGGGCAGGTGTGTTGGAGTGGTGGAGGGTTCGGGTGGAGTGGGGGCGGAAGGTGGGGGTTGGAATAAGAGAGGGGAAGGGTCCGGATCAAATATAGAGTAATCGGTGGTGGTGTGAGGTTGGGAGGCGCATGGGAAAGACGTCTCGTCAAAGGTGACATGACGAGACAGAATGATCTTACTGGAGGACAGTTCGAGGCACAGATAGCCTCGGAAATCGGTGGGGTAGCCAAGAAAAACGCACAGAGTAGAGCGTGGGGCAAGCTTGTGGGGTCTAGTGGCGGAGAGATTGGGGTAGCAGGCACAACCAAAAACACAAAGATGGGAGTAGGAGGTTGTTTTTGGTAAAGGATGGAGGTAGGCGTGTGGTATTGTAAGAGGTTGGATGGAAGGATGTTGTGTAGGTAGACCGAGGCATGGAGTGCCTCAACCCAAAGGTGTGGTGGCAGGGACGCATGAGCTAAGAGAGAGAGCATGATCTCGTTAAGGCGGCGGATCATGCGTTCCGCCTTCCCGTTTTGTTGGGAAGTGTGCGGACAAGAAAATCGAAATTGTAGTCCGTGGGTGGTGGCGTAGGATTTAAAATTGAGGTTATCAAACTCACCACCTTGAGCATGAAGCTTAAACAACTTGACCCAGGTAGAGTAGGAGACTTTGGTACCATCAAGAACACGTATTTTGTGTTGTATGTTGGTGACGGTATAGACTGGGTGAAGGGGAGAGGCAGGCTGCGTTTTAGCTGAAGCAGCAGCTGGTTGTTTTGGAGGGTCGATGTCGGCCATGGAAGACGACCGAAAAAGAAACAAGGTTGATGTGGTTTAGGGCCAGCCGAAGCCAAAGCAAGGATGGCTTGGTAGAGCGAGGCTCTGATACCATGTAAATTGGTAAACTCTCTTGATTGATTTCATTGATATGATGATGTATTTATACAAGGTGAATCACAACTAACTAGGAGATATACAAGGAAAAGATATACATGACAAATATAATACAAAACTAATATTTATGCAAATAAACCACTCGGTCAACTAGGGTTGACCGGATACCAATCTTGCGTAGCTAATAAGATCATCATAAGAAAATAAAAAAATTCATGGTCCAAAACTGTTTCAGGTCAACTATAATCACAAGAAGTGGTGGCTTCGACGTTTCTACTTTTGAATAGGCCGGGTTGGGTTTTATCTGTAAGTTAGCTTAAAAGAAATCAGGTCGAAAGTTGCCACCCATCTAATCAACTCTTTTTTTGTTTTTTAAATAAAAATAATTACTAATAATATTTGTCACACTAATTATTAATAAAAATATAGGAAAATGTATGTGTAGTCCATCCATGAAATCAACCTTTTTCATTGGGACACATACCCATACCTTTTAATTATCTCAAAGGACACCTTAGTATTATCCAATTTTATTTATACGAATTTGCATCAAACATGCCTAATCATGCTTTTAAACCTTAAGACAAAAATGCCCTCATAGCGATTCAAGGTAAAAAAGCTAAGGTGTTTCTGTCACTTTACAATATTGCGGCATGTCATTTACTAGATTTGGTGGAAATGAACCGCATGCATGCTGGGTTGGCTTATTGAGTAGTTCAAGTATATGGGTAAACTTGATAATAAGGTGAATAGTTAGGTGTCCTCTACATAAATTATCACTATAAAAGTGTTGGACCAAAAGTATTTCTCTTGACATGGTTTGTGCCAAAAGTTGCTTGGTTTGACCCATTACCCAACCCATATGACTTGCTCATTTTGCCATCTCCATTGAATGCTGTTACTATTATCTTTTTCTGCTTACTAGCTTATAAATACTAGAGGATGTTTTATATCATTTTACTATGTGAAGCTGATTGCTAACAAACTTTGTACAGATGGCAATTATCCAGCATTTTCTTATGGAGCCATTAAGCTTCACAGTGAAAGGCTTACTTGATGAAGAGGTTAGCTAGGAGCTATTCTTTTCCAATTATGCTCATATTTGTGTTTATTTATTTTCCATGTGTTATATTTTTTAGTTGCCTAGACTAGTTTTCTTTCCCTGTTTTTGTGTCTTGACCTTATGCACCTTTAGACTTTAATATTATGAAAGATTTGCATAAAAAGATAACCGACTTTGTTTTTAATTTCTATCTGGGGTATAGATTTGCCACCATCCAACCCCTCCCAGACCCCGCTTCTAGTGGGATATACTGGTATGTTGTTTTTGTTGTTGTATCTGGGGTATGTTTCTTTATTTTCATTCATAGAAGCGTCATACTTTCAAAAAAATGGGATAACAAGCCTGATTTTCAAAATTGATTCAGGGTGATCTAACAACATGGTTACCTAGTCAAAACAATGATATGGCAGCTGACGTGCCTGTAACTTTGACCATGCTTTCTTTTATTTTCTCTAATGTGGCTTCAACAAGATGCCCATAATCATTCCAAAGAATAAAAAAACGAGAATTTACTACAACTGCAGGCTATGCAATTTGCACTTCATTTATTAATACTGGTATTTATGTACTTGTTCATGACCCTATAGTAATCCCAAAGATTTAAAGATGATAATATACTAAAATTGCAGGTTACACAGACAGATGCATTGCCTGCACAAGCTCTTGATCTTCCATCTTGTATGAGGTGCATACGATTGTATTGCAACTTTAAACCACTTAATCACTTATGAATGGATCTATTTGGATCATGTTTTATCTATAATATGGTCAAATGTGTCAACCAGGTTGAAAGTCGCCAAAACTGAAATTTAAATGCATTAAATCTTCTAAATCCTTATTCAAAAGTTAAATTAAAAGTTAATTGGCATAATTTGCCATAATATTTGACAGACTAAATATATTCAGAAAAGATAAATCATTTTGACAAAAAGTGTGTCGAGTCAACCCAACTTGACCCTTTTCGCCACATCTAGAAAAACCTATGAAATGGGATGTGTGATAAGTTATGCTTTCTATCTTCTTGTAAGGAGATTTTCTGAACCAAAAAGTGGAGCTTTGTTAAGTGGAGCATCAAAAATGAAGGAAATGCTGAACTTGTGGAGCTCTGTGGTTTTGGTGAGACCAAAGTTTGTCTTCATCTTTAGTTCTCTGAGATTATTGTCATGTGATTCCTAATATAAGAAGTAACCGTGATAAATTAATTTTTCTTTTTAGAATTTTCTTTTACTATAAGATCCCAGTCTTGTATCTAACTTTTAGTTTCTACTTCAATTAACATTTTCATTTGATTTAGTTGGATGATTTGGGACCTTGTTATTTTAATTTGGTTTTAGGTTCTAAATATATTGTTACGTTTTTGTATAACGTTCCCCATGTTACTTGCGCTTTATTTCAGATTTTAACAGTTATTATGTTTTCCGTGACTTACATGTTGTTACTGGGATTTATTTGTCAAAATTACATGTAGTGACAATGTAAAAGAATCTTTTATGGTGAATATATATAAGCTCTCTTATGAATTGTCAAAATTACATGTGTACCTATAAATTCTCTTATGAATGTACAAGACCTTACCTCTAGTTTTAATGGATAAGTTCGAGGTGTCTTGGAGATTTAGAATGATAAGCACCTCGTTTTCCTTTCTTTTTTATTTTTTTATGAACCTTAAAGTAATTTGTTACAGTGTTTGCATGAAGCGGGAAAGAATCAGAAAACCACCCTCTTAGATTTATATGATGAAGCGTTGGATCCAAAGCATTACGACCAGAGGAATTCTGATCATTTGGAACTAAAACCAGATTCTCAAAGGTCTTCATGGAACCGTGGCATGCATGGGCAATCATTTGAAAGGCAAAAGGGCGGTTTAGCTGGCAACATAATTTGCCGGATAAGGTTAGTAAAAGACATATTTCTTGTTTTGTTGTTTGATTCTTAATCATACAGTTTGGTTTAATAATATTAGTAACTTGAAACAGAGGGTAACCGGTAGCTTGTCATAATGGGTAACTTTTATATAACATAATTTAGGAGGTTGTATGCATTAAATTTACACATTGGGGTGGCTTATAATCCGTTTGACTCATTCCTTTCCAGCTAAATTTTTTTGTTGACTTGTTAGACATAAAACATAACCCAAATTGACCCACTCATAAGTGATTGGGTGGTCAAAATTGCTGCTTAAAATATGAAATTATTACGCAAGTAAACTGAGACAACTTAAGCCAACAATCTTTAATGGAGTATCACATCAATTATTTATTGTTAAGGGGTGTTTGGATGTTCTTTTGAAAGTGATTATGTGATATTGGATGCTAAGAATCAGATTCTGAATTGTAATGGCCGTAGAAGATTGTGTTTGGATGTGCTTATAATGTTGAATTTGTAGTAACAACAATTTATATTGTATGTTTTGGTGTTCAACGGAACTTGATTGTTTAAGAAACTAATAGATGAAATAGCAAAAAAGAAATGAGATAATCAGAGGCAGAATTTTCTATCCAAAGTTCCAAACAATAAAAACTGCCATTAGAAATACCCTTCTAAATCTTCTTTTCCATCAGATATATCGTGGTTGTTAACAAATCAATTTGTACTTATTGTGTATGATCTTTATTAATATATAATGATTATTACATTTGTTAATTTCATTGTAATACGCTCATGTTATCACTCAGGGACCTGGCACCCGCTGCTTTGTTTCAGTTGCTTGAAAATTGGGATAAACAAACTAATGGTGTCAACAAGGTATGACCAGGTTACAGCTGTTTTTGGTATTCGACCTTGTTAACACCATCTTTTTGACTAGACTTTTTTTTTATTAATTCTAGATTCATGAAAAAGTAAAGGAGCTGCAGTTGCAAGAAAATTTCGAGGATGATAATTTGAAAGAATCTCCAAGTAGATTTAGGTATTGGAATTTAATCTCATTTTTATAATGGGTCTATCAGGGTTGTGTTTTATCTCCAGTTGATCAAATAAAAAAAAAGCTAAAAGAGAAACAGGTTAAATGGGTTGAAAGTTGCCCCAAAGTAGTTTATGTGTATAACCTCATAAACCGATTTAGATAATAAAAATTATTACTGTATTAATAAAAATTTTCTAATCAGATTAACGCATCAAGTATTTATAAAACATTAAAATGGACCAGAAAAATGTTTCTGGGCTAGCCAAACCTGTAAAGTAACACATTCTGACTTGATCTTTTGGCTTGTGACCCAACCTGCCCATGTTCGCATATATTCAATTTGAAAGGACTAGTTGGAAGTTTCATTTAGAAAGGATACAATCAGCAATCATTAAACTTTGTGATATTAAACTCAACTACATATATATGACAGGAAACAAACGATCCGAAATTGCAATTCAGATAGAGGTAGCAAAGCGTTAAACGAGAAAGCTACTGCTCTGATTACTTGCATTGCAAGGTAACCACATTCTACATCTTATTTTAAAGCTCATATTTAGCAAGTTGGATAAAAATACTGATTTTCTAGCAAAAACCATATTTTTATATGAGGCATATTCTATGCTCTTCAGTTGTGTAAATGAAAATTAGAAGCTTATTGCTCTGTTATTTCTCAAGATGAAATATCAGCTTTATTAACATATAGGCAAGTGTCAAATAATAATTATGGTTTTAAATTCCTCCATGTGATTGTTTGTGTATGAAGCAGGGATCATATGCAGCCCATTGAGTGCATTCCTTTCCATGAAATTGTCTGCTTCAAAAATGTTGACAAGCTGCAAGCTGTAAGTCATGTAAACATAGAAAATAATTGTTCTGTTTAGTGTGTGGGTAGCATGTATGTCTGAATGACCCTAGTATTCATTCAAATAAATAGGTTTAGTATATAATGTTAAACAAATAATAATACGCTCATGAAAACACAGAAAATAAATTTGTATTGTGATACTTTGATCTAAAACAGTTACTTTTTACACTTGTTATTTTACAATCTGACAATTAAATTGACCACCTTGTTTTTTTCTTATCATACTTGTTTGGTAGGCATTAGTAGGAGATCCTAGAAAAAGGATCCAACTTGATTTATTGGAGTGCCACAACTTCTTGAAGTGTAGTTGCTGCACCAAAAGCCCCAAAATTCCAATGTCATCAATGCATGATACAACATTAATGTAAGATGTTTATTTTATTACACAAATGACTGAAGATCGTAATTTATTTTTAATGACAATTATGTTCTTTTCGGCACAAGTCCAACCCATGTGCCAATGGATGGGTTGATTTTTGTTTGTTCTATATCTTAGACGGGTTAAATGATCTAACATTAAAAGTATTAGCTAAAAGGGGAATGGGTCAAACAGGTCAAACAAATCATAAAAGTCATTTTTAATGCATATTATTTTCCTTCAAAGATTTGGTTTATTATTAATAATAGTATATATAGTTCTTAATCACGATTAACACCATATTTATATATACTTTCTTTAAAATGAACAAAAATATGTTTAATAGTCAACCTAACCTAGCCTGGTGGAGCCTGGTTTAACTCATACTAAAAGTGACTATTTCTATCAACACTCGTAATGACCTGTTACTCAACTACCGACCTATCCATATTGCCGCCTGCCCGCCTCTTGGGAAAGTGTACTTGTGGAGAAATTCCTAGCTTCCTTTATCACATAAACAAATCAGTACTTTTTATAATGTAAATCACAAAAATTGGCATGTGATTTGCTCGTATATTGGTTATCACTCCTGAACTTTAGTAATCGCATTAACCATCCATATTTTGAAAATATGTTGCACTTTTGCTCCCTTTGCCGTTTCACATCCGAGCTGTTAACTCTTTGTAAAAGATCGTTTAATCCTTTTCAAACTCACTAGTTTTGTCACCATGGTCTGTAAATTTATGATCTCTGTAGGAAAAGTATATTTATATTTTAATTTTATTTATATATTTAATAACTTTTGTATATTTGCAGGTATACTCTAGCTCAGGAGCATGGTAATCTTATCAATCTCCATGATTGGTATCAATCTTTCAGAGCAATCATTTTGCAAAAAAACGTTAAAGACAAACGCAAGTCAAAGGTTTCACCATCTCCCAAGAAAAGAAAGATAACCGCCGAACCTCAAAATATAACAGAAGCCTCTGTTCAGTATCCTTATTTTAGCATGCATTATCTATCTTCTGCTTGCATTTTATTAAGGGTTAAATGCACAAAAGACAACCTATTTTCACATTTGTATCAATAATAGGAACATACTTTATAAATATGACCAGAAATAGCAACATGCTTTCATTTTTACCAGCAATAACAATATAACTACCCCATGGTTGTTATGTTTGGTAAAAAGAATGGAAGTATGTTTTAAAGTACTTGGTTTTAATTATAGCAAAAACAACGGCTTCTCAGTTGGGCCCTGAAAACATTGTGCCGGACTGTATAGTACTGCTTCAGTGTCTGTCTAGTATTGGTTTAGTACTGGTTCGGTCCCAAATCAAGCCAGAACCAACTGTCGGGGTAGGGATTCAAGCCCAATTCCTTACCTTTACAACGTTGTTTAGCTAAGAAAATGCGGTATATATTTTGTTTAAAGATTGAGTCGGGTCTGAGACCTCACCCACAATATATGTGATCCTGTTCCGGTTTTCTATTATAAATTCGGCCTCAATCCAGTTTGGTTTTGTGAAATCTTTAACCTTATATCGTACAGAGCGCGGTTTTGTAGGGCAGTAACGGAGCTCCAAATTACAGGACTAGTTCGGATGCCCAGCAAGAGACGACAAGATTATGTGCAGAAGGTGACCTTTGGACTCTAACCCTTGAGCTATCATAATTATGTTGGAGCATGTATATCTTATAGCTATAAGCTATAGTTTATGAACTAATTGTCATGTATTTACAATCGTTTATGAAAATGCTTTTATATCATATTCAATTTTCTGCAAGTCAAGTCATGACTAGATTAAATATATTTTGGTGAAGCTCACTCAGGTGGAATCAGGGTAGGAGTGAGAGTGAGCATGGTATGGTTTAATGTGGCGTGTTGTTTAAAATCAAATTATAACTGAATACCTTGTTTATCAAAAACTCATATCTGATCGGTTTGAGTTATCAGATTATGTAACGCCCCAAAATTCATAACTCATTAGTTTGAGCTCTTAAGTTGCTATCACAATGTTTGTAGACGTGAAAAGAACAAAGAGAAAGTGAGCGCCAACAAGTTTTAGGATTTGATTTGATTATTTTGGTTACCTCAATAACCATATAAAACAAACCATCTGTGATTTAATTGTTTTGTTATTTTGGATAATCTTTTTGCTTATGATTCAGTTAATTTTCTAAATCTGTGTTTGTTAACAAAGTGATGTCCAGTGAAATAATTGTCATCCGCGACAAGGAACCACTTCTGGAAAGTAGTGGATCCTAGGTTTATAAATTGTACATAACTGCTAAAAAAGTTTGGACCATGATACAATGACAAATCTAAAAATTAACTGTTAGAATAGCACCTGCCGCATACGTAATGTTAGAACGAGGCAAAATCTGACTTATTTGTAATTTGTAATCAGAGTTGTCAATTCGTGATATGTGATCTAGACTGGAATCTTAGCTCATATTTAACTCGAGTTAGTTCGATACTTAGTTAATTTACTATTTTTTTGAGTTTGATGACTAATACAAACCCAGATCCTAATTGGGTGGGTTGTTGGGCCTTGGTACCGGGTCAAAGGGGCAGCAACCTAGTGGGGTTAGTGGATAAATAGTTAACTATTGTTTAGGGAGTAAATGCAGTCTAACTGACCTGGTTAGCTATTGTTTAGGGAGTAACTGCAGCTTAACTGCCCCTATTCTTCCTATTTATGTTTACTTCTTAGGATGTGTGTGATTGTCTTTGTTTAATTGATCAAAAGTAGGGTTTCTAAACCTTGTAATCGGAGATCACCTTTCTCGAATAGGGCTCTATTTGTATTTTTTATTTGAAGTTAATCAAGCCGACTTTTGGGTTCTATCAATGACTTTGTATGATTCTTATAAAAAATCTCAAACAAGTTAACTATAAACTAAAACTGTATAACACATAAATTTATCAACATAACATGAAATAAAGGAATAAATGCAAGTGATATATGGATGACAAACGAACCCGAACCCAAACTTGTAGGTAAGAGAGTAATTTACTAATTCACCTAGTTGTTAGTTTTATATTTATAATTTCTTAGGAATTAAACTATATAAGAATTAAAAATAGTAGATATGTATGTGAGAGTCCTAACATATATTATTTAACAAAGTAACGAATATAATCGTTATCCAACATAGATATACAATCAGGTATGAGATTTGGATTATCAATTTGCATCTCATTGTCATCTCTTGCTAGATAAAGGGTTGTTGCCAAAATCTGAACAGTAAGTATGGACCAGTAAGAGGTTAGCTATTGTTTAGGGAGTAACTGCAGCCTAACTGCCCCTATTCTTCCTATTTATGTTTACTTCTTAGGATGTGTGTGATTGTCTTTGTTTAATTTATCAAAAGTAGGGTTTCTAAACCTTGTAATCGGAGATCACCCTTCCGAACAGGGCTCTATCTGTACTTTTTATTTGAAGTTAATCAAGCTGACTTTTGGGTTCTATCATTTGGTTCCATTGCCGGGAAATCGAATGAAACCTGTAACCCAGAACTTGGCAGATCAACTAGCAACCATTGCAGCAAAACTAGATGTCATTCTTGCATCTTTGAGGGACGATGTTGAAGAAATCAAAGTTCAAGTGATCAGAGATTGTTGTAACAATGAAGAATCAAAGGATAATTTGAAGAACACCGTGGTTGAGGAACTGCAGGGGGTGATTCACCACTTGTCTGCTTATCCGGCCCGTTCAAGTCGTTTGGTCGCAAATATGGTTTTAATCGATGGCCATTCACCACTTGTCGTATGTGGTCATCGAAATCTTCGATCTCAATGTCTCCCGAGTTCCCTATCCGTATAATTTTATAAGGACCTGTCCATTTGCTCTTTAACTTACCTGGGAACAACTTTAAGCGAGAATTGTATAACCACACCAAACTCCCCACTTCAAAGTTTTTCAACCTTAATTTCGCATCGTGCACACGTTTCATCTTGTCTTTGTAAATCGTGGCATTCTCGTAAGCTTCTTCCCGTAGCTCTTCCAGCTCCGTCAAGCTTAACTTCCGCTGTTTGCCTGCAGTGTCATAATCAAAGTTAGCCTCTTTAATGGCCCATAACGCACGATGAGCTAATTCTAAAGGCAAGTGGCAACCCTTTCCGTAAACCAACCGGTAAGGGGTGGTGCCAATCGGTGTTTTGTAAGCAGTACGATATGCCCACAAGGCGTCATTCAATTTGTTAGACCAATCCTTGCGGTCAGGTCGTACTGTCTTTTGTAAAATCTCCTTGATTTGTCGATTTGACACCTCCACCTGGCCACTTGTTTGTGGATGATAAGGTGTGGCAATCCTATGATCAACACCATATCGCTTAAGCAATTTACCAAAATTAAAATTTTTGAAATGTGATCCCCCATCACTTATGATCACACGGGGCACCCCAAATCGACAGAAAATGTTGGTCTGAACAAATTTGCACACGACACTATGATCATTAGTCTTTGTGGCAATGGCTTCGACCCATTTTGACACATAATCGACCGCTAAAAGGATGTATAAATTGCCAAATGAGTTGGGGAAGGGCCCCATGAAATCAATCCCCCAGACATCAAAGATGTCGATTACTAGGATTGGTTGCATGGGCATCTCATTTCGTTTTGTGATACTACCTATCTTTTGGCAATTTGTACATGTCTTTGCAAACTCGAAAGCATCCTTAAAAATAGTAGGCCAAAATAGCCCGCATTGTAACACTCGATGTCCTGTTTTCTGGCCACTGAAATGGCCACCACATGCAGATGCATGCGCCAAAGACAATACATCCGGTATCTCTGAATCCGGAACACATCGTCTGATCAGTTGATCAGCCCCTATCTTGAACAAATCTGGATCTTCCCAAAAGTATTGTTTGGCACGTGACACAAAATGTTTCTTCTTCGACTTTGACCAATGTTCGGGAATTGCACCTGCAACACAATAATTGACAAAGTCAGCATACCATGGATCATTAGATGTAGAAACAGACAATAATTGCTCATCAGGGAAGGTTTCATTGATTTCTAGCTCATGCTCATCCAAGTTATGGATGATTCTCGACAGATGGTCAGCTACGACATTTTCCTTTCCCTTCTTATCTCTTATCTCTAAATTAAACTCTTGCAATAACAGTATCCACCGAATCAATCGAGGCTTGGCATCCTTTTTATCCATCAAATACCTGACAGCAGAATGATCAGAATAGACAATAATCTTACTACCCCAAATATACGACCGAAACTTATCTAAGGCATAGACAACCGCAAGCAACTCTTTTTCAGTAGTTGTGTAATTTAATTGAGCATCAGAAAGCGTTTTACTTGCATAGTAAATAGCGACCGGCTTCTTATCTACTCTTTGACCCAGCACAGCCCCAACTGCGAAATCACTGGCGTCACACATGATTTCAAAAGGAAGTGACCAATCCGGTGATTGCAAAATTGGGGCTTCCACCAACTTTTCTTTTAAAATATTAAACGCTTGTAAACACTCATCATCAAAGTTAAACGGGACATCTTTTAGAAGCAAGTTACACAAGGGTTTTGTTATCATACTGAAATTTTTAATAAAACGCCTGTAAAAGCCTGCATGTCCTAAAAATGATCTAATGCCTTTAATATTTGTTGGTGGTGGCAAAGTGGATATGACTTGCACTTTTGCCTTATCAACCTCTATCCCCCTGCTTGAGATAACGTGCCCTAACACGATACCTTCTTGAACCATAAAGTGGCTCTTTTCCCAACTAAGGACCAAGTTCGAGTCAACACATCTTTTTAACACTTTTTGTAATTGATTTAAACATGATTCGAAAGATGTTGAAAATATTGAAAAGTCATCCATGAAGATCTCCATAGAATCCCCCACCATATCTGAAAAGATACTCATCATGCACCTTTGAAAGGTGGCGGGTGCATTGCACAAGCCAAATGGCATTCGTCTAAATGCGAAAGTACCATACGGACAAGTGAAAGTGGTCTTATGTTGATCATCTGGATGGATTGCGATTTGGTTATACCCTGAATATCCATCTAGAAAACAATAATATTTCTGACCCGCTAATTTTTCTACAATTTGGTCAATAAAAGGTAATGGGAAATGGTCCTTAGAAGTTGCAGCATTCAACTTCCTGTAATCGATGCAAATCCGCCACCCGGTTACCGGCCGAGTAGCTACCTCCGTACCATCCGCGCCTTGAACAATCTGGATGCCAGCTTTCTTTGGTACTGTTTGTGTTGGGCTGACCCATTCACTGTCAGAGATAGGAAAGATAATACCTGCATCCAACCATTTCAGCACCTCTTTCTTCACTACCTCCCTCATGTTTGGGTTCAATCGCCTCTGAGCATCTCGAGATGGTTTTGCTCCTTCTTCGGTGATGATTTTGTGCATGACAATAGATGGGCTGATTCCTCTTAAGTCTGCGATTGTCCATCCTATCGCAGCCCTATGCTTTACTAATACCTCCATCAAAGCCTTCTCATGTTCCTCTGATAAGTTGGAGGCAATAATCACCGGAAGGGTGTTGTTGTCTCCAACAAACGCATACTTCAAGTGCTTAGGAAGCTCTTTCAATTCTAACTTAGGAGGCGACGTTAATGATGGTTGTAGCTTGGTGTCGATATGCTCGGGTAAGCTTTCCACTTGATGGGTCCAAGTAGGTCTACCTTCCTTGACTACCATTACTTCCATCTCTTGCTCAACCTTTCCAATTCGCTGGTTAGTTCCACCTGATCCCTGTCACAATAAACACACGCCTCCGTGATGTTTTCCTCATTAACATGAAGACCACACCTGTCCATAGTGTCTACCAAAAAGCATTCACTATGGACCAGAGGATTAAATGTATGGGAAAAAGAGTTTATTAACTGCCTTTGATCTCCAAAAGTCATATCAACTACCCCGGTTCTACAATTGATTAGTGAATTGGAAGTGGCCAAAAATGGACGACCTAGTATAACTGTTTGTTGATCATTTGACTCTCCCGACACATAATCAAGAACTAAGAAATCAACCGGGTAGTAAAAGTCTTCCACCCTAACAATAACATCAAAGATCATTCCCCTAGGCAGTCTAGGTGTTCTGTCAGCTAACACCACAGTGGTGTGGGCTTTATGTAACGGACCAAAATCGTATTGGTCATATAAGCTGCCCGGGAGAATGCTCACACTAGCTCCCAAATCTAACAAAGCCCGTGATATGTGAAAATCACCCACTTGAATGGATATCACCGGCTCTCCTGGATCTGGAAGCTTGGGTGGAACCGGTTGTCCCGCGAGTATGGCACTCACATTATTAGACACTTCAATTTTCTTGGGTATTTTAGTATTTCTCTTTTGAGTACACAAATCTTTTAAAAACTTTGCATACGCGGGTACTTGTTTAATTACCTCAAGTAATGGGATATTAACTTTTACTTGTTGAAAAATTTCCCACATCTCATCCTGTTGTGGTCCCCTTTTTCCCGATAAAACCTTTTTACCCGGATCGATTAATGCCCTAGGAAATGGGATGGTATTAGCCTCCACACCCTTTTCCTGAACACTAATTGATTCCTCCCCCGTCACCCGATCAATTTTATTTGAAAAAGTTACTTTCTTGGGTGATTTAGGTGTGACAGGTTCAATCTCACAATCACTATCCTCATCCTCATTGACATCCTCCACCACTCCTTCAATGAATTGTGCTGGAGGTTCAACTTTATTATCATAAACTTTACCTGAGCGAAGAATGCTTACCTGGCTAACTGAAGGATGTCTGCTACTTGATGGTCCTGCATTGGAGGAGCTGTGAGTTGGGTTTCTTTGAGTATCACTAGGAAGTTTCCCTGGAGCTTTCTTCAGAATTGCAACTTCCTCAGCCAACTGCCCCACTTGTTTGGATAAAGCTTCAACACTCTTGTCCCGAACTTCGTTGGATTTCTTCATCTCCTTCATGAACTCCAACAATTCCCTGTTTGTTGGCTCTGCATTTCCTCCTGATCCACTCTGATCCTGGTTATGCTGATAATTCCTTTGACCACCCCTGTTGTAACTTCCTTGATTGTATTGATTACCCTGACCCATTGACCTGTTCTGATATTGCTGATGTGAAGGACCTTGAAAATTAGGATTCAACTGGTTGTCTGGGTTACCATACCTCAAATTAGGGTGATTTTTCAAACCGGGATGATAAGTATTATTATTGGTATTGTTGTATGGCCGCCTATCTCCCTGTATATAATTCACCTCTTCCAACCCCTCATCAAACTCTGGACAATCTCTGGCAGTGTGTCCAGCTTCACCACATCCCTGACATATAGTAAAAGAACTTGTAGCCTTTACTGTAGCCTTACCTGATGACTGACCCAACTTGGAAGTCCTTCTATCCGAATCATCAACCACATTCCTTGATGTCCTCCGAGACTGAGCTTGCCTTTTTGAATGTATACTCATCCGTTCCAATAACTCCCAATCATCATCCTCAGTATTAGTCATGAAGGTTCCTGCACTCGTTGAATTCACATCTCTTACATCTTTAGCGGATAACCCATCATAAAATGAAGAAATCAACTCCCATTGAGGAATGTCGTGATGTGGACAAGTTCTCAACAACTCCTTGAATCTGGTCCAAGCTTCATGGAATGGCTCATCTTGTTTCTGACTGAACGTACGAATGGCAGTTCTAGCTTCACTTGTCTTCTGTGGTGTATAGTATTCCTTTAGGAATGCCTGCTGCATTTGCTCCCAGGTGTAAATGCTGGCAGCAGGTAGGGAATGAAACCATTTCTTCGCATTTCCTTTCAATGTGAACTGAAATAGCACTAACATCACTTCTTCGGGTGTAAAACCTTGTGCCCCAATAGTCTCACAAATGGCACTAAACTCGTTCAGATGCAAATAAGGATCTTCCTTGGACAGTCCATGAAACTCAGGAAGAATGGCCAGACTATTGGACCTAATCTCAAATGACTTCCCTCTAAATTGTGGCCTGACTATGGGTGATGAAGCTCCAGCTATGGTAGGGCGAAAATGGCTATCAACCCCTTGTACAATGGCTTGGCGGGGTTGAAGCCCGGGGTTTTGATTTGCCCGAGGAAATCCTTGTCTTCTACCTTGAATTTGGCCCTGATTTTGCCTATATTGCCTTGGTTGTTCATTCTGTCTGTATCGGCCTTGGTTGTTATTAGGTTCATAATATTGCACATCCTCCTCAACATACTCATCTTCATTCCCATCACTTCGTCCATCTATGTCATCATCCCAAGTATGGATGCTTAATCTGTCAAATCTATCCTCTTCGGCCTCGATCCTATTAACCCCCCTTTGATGTCTCATATTCTGCCTTGGAGGTCCATGTTGGTAGGGGTTCTGCCTTGGTTGAGGATAAGGATTTTGTCTTTGAGGTGGTAGGTTGTGGGCAATTGGGTTTTGTGCTTGTGGCTGCAAATTTGGGTAGGGTAATGGGTCAATTGGTTGGTTTGGTGGAGGTTGATCAATTGGTGGATTTGGCGGTTGGTCATTGGGTGGATTTTGGTTAAGTGGTGGTGGTGGTGGGTTGTGTTCCATCTTGCACTCTTTGACTGCTCTTGATGATTGAGTTTTTGCACGGGATTGTGCTCGATTTCTTCGAGCGGTCTTTTCAACTTCAGGATCAAAAATTAACGGGGACTTGTTCCTTGCGTACCGGGTATGCATGCACGGAGCTGTCACCTGCACACACAAGCACACCTAGCGTAACAAAGAAGAGAAAGTAAATAAAACAAGCTAAACAAGTAAAAACTTAAACTGGAAACTTTGCGCACTAATTCCCCGGCAACGGCGCCATTTTGATGTCGGTTTGTCAAGCCTAATCAAAAACAATTTATAAGGTTCCAAACTCACCTAAGATAGCTAGGGTAAGTCGGGTCGATCCACAGGGAATATGTGGAAAGTTTTGTAGTTTAAATCTAAAAGTTTGTAGCTTGATTACAAAAACTTAGTAAAAATGACTAATCAAGAAAAGTAACGAATTTTATGATTAATTGAGTTGCAAACAATAATGTAAATAAGTAATCTTCTCTGGATTCAGGTTTACTACTTAGATTTGCTTTGAGTGTTCATAAAAGTCATATAAGCTTAACGGGTCAATTTGGGTAAAAATAATAGATTGAATAAGACTGTTGTTAAAGAACTACTCGAATCATATCCTATGTTTGTGATACTCAATCCCATCCAAGATCAACGTTTCCAGATGAAAAGAAATCTAAAACAATCAAAGTGGAACAAGTGAATTGAAAGCAACACACATATTTTAGAGTTTTCAACCAACAAATAATGTACTCGGCTTAAACTACCGTGTTCAAACATTAACTCAACCACAAATCATCAAGAACAAATCATAGTAGTAAACCTTAATACCCAAAGAAGATTACTAGGAGATTAGCTAGACATGGTAATGAAGAACACCAAATCAAAATCAAAATTAAACATCAAATCTAACGTTAAAGAATCAAACCGAATGATAGAAATGAGATCTTGAGCCTTGAAATCGCCTCTGGGAGCCTTTGGGAAGCCTTGGGGACGAAAGGGGGCGACTCTGGAAGTGTAGAATGAAAGATATCCCCCAAAACCTAATTTTCGCGACTTATAAATGATTTCAGCGTGTCCAGTACCGTAGGTCATGTTTCTGCCATAAGTTACGCCAGGGCCATTCTGTTTTTCTTGAACTGATGCGCCGTAGGTCAGGTTTCCGCCGTAGGTCATGGTCGACCAATTTTTTGTCCGATTCTTGTTTTCTTCATAACTTCTTCGTTCGGACTCCGTTTTCCTCCCCGTTTGCGGCCACATTCTCGTAATTGAATTGTCTTTCATCTCATCTATCATGATCTTTGATTATCATTCATGTGAATTCTTCAAAACTCCTCAAATGATTGCGTTTAACCTACAAAACATCAAATCATCGTAGTTAACTTGTTCAACACAATCTCTTACACTTGACCATATTAAATGCATTAAATTTAACCAATTAATCATGATAAACCTCATTCCAAACCCCTAGCATCACATCCCCACACTTGTTTCTCGCTTGCCCTCAAGCGAGGTTGCTTTTAAGAATCAAGAATTCAAGAATAAAAAATAGGTGAACACATAGAAGCACACATACCGAACTCGACTAAGGTTCAAGGGCATACTTAATTCCCAAGCTAGCAATTATGACCCGTTAACAACCACAAACCTCTAACCCGCTGGACTGCCTAACTAAGATTCTCAAACTCTAGGCGGTTCCCTTGCACATATCATACCCCTCACAATAAAATTCTCCGCTCGGTGTAATTTCTGGCCCGGCCAAAGATGTGCCGATATTTATGAAGCACTCAAGCAATGATGAAAACTAGTGAGCATAGGCTTGTAAAACAATCAAATCTCCACTCACTAACACGAGATTGCACACCAATCATGAGGGCTTTTCAAAGGTTGTAATGTTAGGCTTAGGTTCGGGTAGGGATAATTTAGGATATAAGTGACTAAAGTGATGAAAAACTTGAGTTAACTACTTTATTCAACGACTTCAAACCCTTTAACTACTCTTTACTTCAAAGCACAATTTTTTTTTGTCTAATACTTGCGTCTTTCAACTTCACTATTTCGACATAATTTTCTTTTTTTTTTCATTTTTTTTCAAGAATATAACTTAACAAAGCACAATGGGATTTACTAGGCTTAACCATCCCCAACTACAACTTCAAAACAATATATCAAATCAACTTAACACTACTACCACTAACTAACTCAAGTTCCATCACATGGGTAAAAAAATGAATAGGCTACACAAAAGGCTAGTGGGTTAAAGAGTTTGGTGAAACAAATGAATGTGAGAAGGCTCAAACTTGGCTACTACGGTTAAACATTAAATAGGTGGGTCCTATGGGGCCATCCTATGGTTAATCCTAATGCCTCAATCATTTTAATGGGAATCCCGGTTTCAAGCTTCAATATGCACGCGCTCCACAAGTTCTACCATTAGACTGTATCATTGCATACTCAAACAAGCAAAGAGATTTAATACTACCAAAAAATAAGCTTCTCACATATGAAAACGGTGAAATCGGGTTGCCGACATGACATGTGCAAGTTTACTACACCCAAGGTTTGCCACCCCTAGCTAGGCATTCCCTTTCCAACTTCCATTAACTGACCGGGTTGAAACCTTTAGGGAATTAACCATGACCAAGAACCTTAACCAATGATTAGTATTTTTAGAGAAAGATATTAAAAATTTTCAAATTTTCAAATTTTATCCAAATTTTCATTTCTCCAAAATATGTGTCGAATCCCCCATCCCCACACTTGGGATACATTGTCCCCAATGTATGGATTTTTCAAGAAGATTCAACCTTTTAACCCCTCGTGTACCCCCCGTCAGCATTTTCAAAGCACTTGATTTGACTTAAAATAAATGACAAAATCACTATAACCAAACTACTTATTTCCTAAACATAAACATAAACATAGATAGTTCAAACATGAAACATCACCTAACCCCCCATATTGTTTCATTACTCTCACCACCAACCCACATCACATAATTAAATGGTGTAACATAGAGCAAGTGGACCTGATCGATCGGAACAATCACGATCAGCGATTGCCCTCGTAATACCGGTTCTGCCTCGGTCCAAAAAGATCCGTGAGCTCCTCAAACCATTGTCCAAATGAGAATGCACCTGCAGACGCTCCACCACTGCTACTGCTACCCTCACCCTGTTGTTGTTGCTGCATTTCTGTCATCTGTTGTTGAAATTGGATCGGGTCAATCCACTCCGAATGATGCCACTCGGGTCTTGTCAGCTGTTGACCTCCTTCATATGGCGGGAGTGTGGAATAATCAACTCGCGGTGGTGCGGAAATGAATGGTTGTCCATTGTGATAAGCCTCATGATGGCCAAGCTGTTGTTGGGATTCCCATATATTGTTAACTTGAACCTCCTGATGCACTAGATTAATCCTGTTCCACCGGTTTTGATTTTCTATCACCGCCCTTGCATCATCATCCGCCTGCAACCTGACATGTTGTTGCAAATCCCAGCTGTTTTGATTGTAGGTAGGCCACATGCTAAATCCTTCTGGTCTACACTCTTGCACCCGAGTCCACATGTCATCAGGCATTGGGTATGGGGGTCTTGTGACTGGCTCGTCTTCCTCATTTGGGTTATTCAAGTCATCTTCATGTTCACTATCCTCACTGTCGGCTTCACTTTCCTCGCCTGATCCCAATGGTCGTGCATCCAGTCGTTTTACTTTAATCTTTTCCCCATTCTTATGTTTCCACCTCACATACCTATCATTTGCACTCCATTCCCAACCTACTCGGGCCATAAGAACTACATTGAACGGTTCCAAGTCCTTGACAATATAACTCGTTGGCATTTCGTATGCCGAATGAGTAATTACCTTAAAGTGTTTGAGAAGGGCTTGAATCAACCGACAGTGGGGGATAATCTGCTTAGCCTTAGTGATACGAGCCAGCCAAATGTTCATCATGGCTAAGTAACAAAATGACATTTTGTGATCCCCGGTCATGATAGAGTAGAGAACGGTACATCACAAAACCGCACCGATTCCTTGTCCCCCCTGCGAGGCATCACATTCTGGGTTACAATGGTTTGAATCAACCTTGCTTCCTTCTTCAAGTCCACCCTTTTCATTGTGTTGGTTTTACCGGGTTTAAAAATTGTATCCCTCATCAACTCCCACCATGGACTGTTGTCTGGTTTATTCCACAGGTTGTCTTCAGCAGGAAATCCATATTGGCTGGTGGGTAGAGAATCAAATGGTGCCAACTTTTTTATGTTGGTCATGGACATTGTAACCTTCTGTCCTCGGCAATGTCCCACCAGTTTCATTTGCTGACTGTTCTTTGGCCCTTCCATCTGCAGTGTACTAACCCATTCATCTATTGCTGGTGCAAACACTTTGTCTTCCTCTTGGTCATAACACTTAAGCACTGCTTGCCATCCCAGTCTTTTAAATCTTTCATGTACCTGGTGATGGGCAAACAATGATTCAGGGACCTCTCTTTCCACCAAATACGCTTCTTTTCTGTCTCTCATTTTGGACATCTTTTCTTCCCATAGACTTGGTTGAAATTTGGGGTGAAACTTTGTCAAAGGTCCACCCTTCCACTTAGGAATGTCCTCCATCATCACTTCCTCTCGCAATGGCCTTGGTTCATCCATGATTGTCAAGGGTGGATTTGCCTTCTTTGCCCTCTTAGAAGGTCCAGCTTGTTCTTTCCCAGATCGTCCCATCTGCACACATTAAACCATAACCAATCAAAAGAAACGCTTAGTCCAACCAACCTATATAACTGACGAAACAAGTGTTGAATAACCACGTCCCCACACTTGCTTCATAGCATGCCATTAGTGGTGGTTACTCTTAGAATTATAATTGAATTAAGCATTTTTAATGAGTTACAGAACGAACTTCAACCTTAGCACTAGCATAATGCTTTACTATTTTCATTAGATTGGTTTCTCAACAACAATTGATCCACTTTACGCTTTGTGCATTACTAAATGGGAACTTACATGTTTAATGACTACCACTAAAGTCATATGACATTTAACACCATCAACCTAATCCCATCATAACCTTCATAGCTAACAAAATTGTGATCTATATGTTCAATGAGTACCATTGCCTCTCATATGGGATCTACTTATTGTACATCCGTTCATACAAACAATTAGTCATTTTCATCATGCATAATTCAATCAAAATTCTAAAACTCATGTGAACAACTAAACCAAACAATCACACTTCATCCATTCATGCAATGAGACAAGAAAATCATACCTTTGTGGTTTTAGGAGGTTAGTATGAACTTTAGCACCAAGAATTTCAACCCGGGAGTGAAAAATTCAAACTTGAAAATTTTAGGGTTCGTGACCCACATGCAGATTTACCAAAAACGAGTTAGAATTTGAAGAAACTAACCTTGGATTCTTGTTCCTCTCGAAAAGTTACTCAATTTAGACCAAAGAAACACGTGGTTTGGTTGAGAATTGTGAACGTTAGGGTTTGGGTTTGGGAGAGTGTTCTTGAGAGAAATTGGGAGGAAGATGAGAAAAAAAAATAGTGAGAAGTGAGTTAGAATCTAATGAAAAGAAGTGTTTGTAATTTTATGTTTTTTTTTTAGCTCACAAAATTCTACAGTTTATTTCTGCAGACACTTTATACTCCATACACAGGTCCACATTTTCAAACACCACTCACCTCCCATGTGAACTCCCCATTCTACCCCTCCTTTATTTACATCATACTGCATTATTGAGGTTCTCATCACTAAATATCTGTGGGCTGGTGGGTATGAATAAAAATAATATTCATTCTTTCTCATATCCATCGCAACCTTGGGTGTAGTAAACTTGCACATGTCATGTAGTAAACTAGCTAGGGGTGGCAAACCTCATGATTGGTGTGCAAGCTCGTGTTAGTGAGTGGAGATTTGATTGTTTTACAAGCCTATGCTCACTAGTTTTCATCATTGCTTGAGTGCTTCATAAATACCGGCACATCTTTGGTCGGGCCAGAAATTATACCGAGTGGAGAGTTTTATTGTGAGGGGTATGATATGTGCAAGGGAACCACCTAGAGTTTGAGAATCTTAGTTAGGCAGTCCAGCGGGTTAGAGGTTTGTGGTTGTTAATGGGTCATAGTTGCTAACTTGGGAATTAGGTATGCCCATGAATCTTAATCGAGTTTGGTATGTGTATGTCTATGTTCTCACCGAATTTTTGTTTGACTTGAATTTTTGATTCTTAAAAGCAACCTCGCTTGAGGGCAAGCGAGAAACAAGTGTGGGGATGTGATGCTAGGGGTTTGGAATGAGGTTTATCATGATTAAGTGGTTAAATTTAATGCATTTAGTATGGTCAAGTGTAAGAGATTGTGTTGAACAAGTTAACTACGAGGATTTGATGTTTTGTAGGTTAAACGCAATCATTTGAGGAGTTTTGAAGAATTCACATGGATGATAATCAAAGATCATGATAGATGAGATGAAAGAGAATTCAATTACGAGAATGTGGCCGCAAACGGGGAGGAAAACGGAGTCCGAACGAAGAAGTTATGAAGAAAACAAGATTTGGACAAAGTTGGTCGGCCATGACTTACGGTGGGTTGGATGCCTTACGACCGAAACATGCTGAAAAACAGAAGGTGCCCACCGTAACTTACGGTGGGGAGACGTCTTACGGTGGCCACGCGTGCTGAACTCGTTTAAAAGCCGAAAAAATTAGGTTTTGAAGATATCTTCCATTCTACACCTCCATAGTCGCCCCCATTCGTCCCCAAGGCTTCCAAGAGGCTCCCGAGAGGCGATTTCAAGGCTTTTCAAGTGTTTTTAATCATTCGGTTTGATTCCTTAACGTTAGATATGATGTTTAATTTTGATTTTGATTTGGTGTTCTTCATTACCATGTCTAGCTAATCTCCTAGTAATCTTCTTTGGGTAGTAAGGTTTACTACTATGATTTGTTCTTGATGATTTGTGGTTGAGTTAATGTTTGAACACGGTAGTTTAAGCCGAGTACATTATTTGTTGGTTGAAAACTCTAAAATATGTGTGTTGCTTTCAATTGACTTGTTCCACTTTGATTGTTTTAGATTTCTTTTCATCTGGAAACGTTGATGTTGGATGGGATTGAGTATCACAAACATAGGATATGATTCGAGTAGTTCTTTAACAACAGTCTCATTCAATCTATTGTTTTTACCCAAATTGACCCGTTAAGCTTATATGACTTTTATGAACACTCAAAGCAAATCTAAGTAGTAAACCTGAATCCGAAGAAGATTACCTTTTTACATTATTGTTTACAACTCAATTAATCATAAATTTCGTCACTTTTCTCGATTAGTCATTTTTATTTAGTTTTTGTAATCAAGCTACAAACTTTTAGATTTAAACTACAAAACTTTCCACATATTCCCTGTGGACCGACCCGACTTATCCTAACTATCTTAGGTGAGTTTGGAACCTTATAAATTGTTTTTGATTAGGCTTGACAAACCGATATCAAAATGGCGCCACTGCCGGGGAATGAGTGCGCAAAGTGTCCAGTTTAAGTTTTTACTTGTTTAGCTTGTTTTATTTACTTTCTCTTCTTTGTTACGCTAGGTGTGCTTGTGTGTGCAGGTGACAGCTCCGTGCATGCATACCCGGTACGCAAGGAACAAGTTCCCGTTAATTTTTGATCCTGAAGTTGAAAAGACCGCTCGAAGAAATCGAGCACAATCACGTGCAAAAACTCAATCATCAAGAGCAGTCAAAGAGTGCAAGATGGAACACAACCCACCACCACCACCACTTAACCAAAATCCACCCAATGACCAACCGCCAAATCCACCAATTGATCGACCTCCACCAAACCAACCAAATGACCCATTACCCTACCCAAATTTACAGCCACAAGCACAAAACCCAATTGCCCACAACCTACCACCTCAAAGACAGAATCCTTATCCTCAACCAAGGCAGAACCCCTACCAACATGGACTTCCAAGGCAGAATATGAGAAATCAAAGGGGGATTAATAGGATTGAGGCCGAAGAGGATAGATTTGACAGATTGAGCATCCATACTTGGGATGATGACATAGATGGACGAAGTGATGGGAATGAAGATGAGTATGTTGAGGAGGATGTGCAATACTATGAACCTAATAACAACCAAGGCCGATACAGACAGAATGAACAACCAAGGCAATATAGGCAGAATCAGGACCAAATTCAAGGTAGAAGACAAGGATTTCCTCGGGCAAATAGAAACCCCGGGCTTCAACCCCGCCAAGCAATTGTACAAGGGGTTGATAGCCATTTTCGCCCTACCATAGCTGGAGCTTCATCACCCATAGTCAGGCCACAATTTAGAGGGAAGTCATTTGAGATTAGGTCCAATAGTCTGGCCATTCTTCCTGAGTTTCATGGACTGTCCAAGGAAGAACCCTATTTGCATCTGAACGAGTTTAGTGCCATTTGTGAGACTATTGGGGCACAAGGTTTTACACCTGAAGAAGTGATGCTAGTGCTATTTCAGTTCACATTGAAAGGAAATGCGAAGAAATGGTTTCATTCCCTACCTGCTGCCAGCATTTACACCTGGGAGCAAATGCAGCAAGCATTCCTAGAGGAATACTATACACCACAGAAGACAAGTGAAGCTAGAATTGCCATTCGTACATTCAGCCAGAAACAAGATGAACCATTCCATGAAGCTTGGACCAGATTCAAGGAGTTGTTGAGAACTTGTCCACATCACGACATTCCTCAATGGGAGTTGATTTCTTCATTTTATGATGGGTTATCTGCTGAAGATGTGAGAGATGTGAATTCAACAAGTGCAGGAACCTTCATGACTAATACTGAGGATGATGACTGGGAGCTACTGGAACGGATGAGTATACATTCAAAAAGGCAAGCTCAGTCTCGGAGGACATCAAGGAATGTGGTTGATGATTCGGATAGAAGGACTTCCAAGTTGGGTCAGTCATCAGGTAAGGCTACAGTAAAGGCAACAAGTTCTTTTACTATATGTCAGGGATGTGGTGAAGTTGGACACACTGCCAGAGATTGTCCAGAGTTTGATGAGGGGTTGGAAGAGGTGAATTATGTACAGGGTGATAGGCGACCATACAGTAACAACACCAATAATAATACTTACCATCCCGGTTTGAAAAACCACCCTAATTTGAGGTATGGTAACCCAGACAACCAGTTGAATCCAAATTTTCAAGGTCCTTCACATCAGCAATATCAGAACAGGTCAATGGGTCAGGGTAATCAATACAATCAAGGAAGTTACAACAAGGGTGGTCAAAGGAATTATCAGCATAACCAGGATCAGAGTGGATCAGGAGGAAATGCAGAGCCAACAAACAGGGAATTGTTGGAGTTCATGAAGGAGATGAATAAATCCAACGAAGTTCGAGACAAGAGTGTTGAAGCTTTATCCAAACAAGTGGGGCAGTTGGCTGAGGAAGTTGCAATTCTGAAGAAAGCTCCAGGGAAACTTCCTAGTGATACTCAAAGAAACCCAACTCACAGCTCCTCCAATGCAGGACCATCAAGTAGCAGACATCCTTCAGTTAGCCAGGTAAGCATTCTTCGCTCAGGTAAAGTTTATGATAATAAAGTTGAACCTCCAGCACAATTCATTGAAGGAGTGGTGGAGGATGTCAATGAGGATGAGGATAATGATTGTTAGATTGAACCTGTCACACCTAAATCACCCAAGAAAGTAACTTTTTCAAATAAAATTGATCGGGTGATGGGGGAGGAATCAATTAGTGTTCAGGAAAAGGGTGTGGAGGCTAATACCATCCCATTTCCTAGGGCATTAATCGATCCGGGTAAAAAGGTCTTATTGGGAAAAAGGGGACCACAACAGGATGAGATGTGGGAAGTTTTTCAACAAGTAAAAGTTAATATCCCATTACTTGAGGTAATTAAACAAGTGCCAGCGTATGCGAAATTTTTAAAAGACTTGTGTACTCAAAAGAGAAATGCAAAAATACCCTAGAAAATTGAAGTGTCTAATAATGTGAGTGCCATACTAGCGGGACAACCGGTTCCACCCAAGCTTCCAGACCCAGGAGAGCCGGTGATATCCATTCAAGTGGGTGATTTTCACATATCACGGGCTTTGTTAGATCTGGGAGCTAGTGTGAGCATTCTCCCGGGCAGCTTATATGACCAATACGATTTTGGTCCGTTACATAAAGCCCACACCACTGTGGTGTTAGCTGACAGAACACCTAGACTGCCTAGGGGAATGATCTTTGATGTTATTGTTAGGGTGGAAGACTTTTACTACCCGGTTGATTTCTTAGTTCTTGATTATGTGTCGGGAGAGTCAAATGATCAACAAACAGTTATACTAGGTCGTCCATTTTTGGCCACTTCCAATTCACTAATCAATTGTAGAACCGGGGTAGTTGATATGACTTTTGGAGATCAAAGGCAGTTAATAAACTCTTTTTCCCATACATTTAATCCTCTGGTCCATAGTGAATGCTTTTTGGTAGACACTATGGACAGGTGTGGTCTTCATGTTAATGAGGAAAACATCACGGAGGCGTGTGTTTATTGTGACAGGGATCAGGTGGAACTAACCAGCGAATTGGAAAAGGTTGAGCAAGAGATGGAAGTAATGGCAGTCAAGGAAGGTAGACCTACTTGGACCCATCAAGTGGAAAGCTTACCCGAGCATATCGACACCAAGCTACAACCATCATTAACGTCGCCTCCTAAGTTAGAATTGAAAGAGCTTCCTAAGCACTTGAAGTATGCGTTTGTTGGAGACAACAACACCCTTCCGGTGATTATTGCCTCCAACTTATCAGAGGAACATGAGAAGGCTTTGATGGAGGTATTAGTAAAGCATAGGGCTGTGATAGGATGGACAATCGCAGACTTAAGAGGAATCAGCCCATCTATTGTCATGCACAAAATCATCATCGAAGAAGGAGCAAAACCATCTCGAGATGCTCAGAGGCGATTGAACCCAAACATGAGGGAGGTAGTGAAGAAAGAGGTGCTGAAATGGTTGGATGCAGGTATTATCTTTCCTATCTCTAACAGTGAATGGGTCAGCCCAACACAAACAGTACCAAAGAAAGCTGGCATCCAGATTGTTCAAGGCGCGGATGGTAAGGAGGTAGCTACTCGGCCGGTAACCGGGTGGCGGATTTGCATCGATTACAGGAAGTTGAATGCTGCAACTTCTAAGGACCATTTCCCATTACCTTTTATTGACCAAATTGTAGAAAAATTAGCGGGTCAGAAATATTATTGTTTTCTAGATGGATATTCAGGGTATAACCAAATCGCAATCCATCCCGATGATCAACATAAGACCACTTTCACTTGTCCGTATGGTACTTTCGCATTTAGGCGAATGCCATTTGGCTTGTGCAATGCACCCGCCACCTTTCAAAGGTGCATGATGAGTATCTTTTCAGATATGGTGGGGGATTCTATGGAGATCTTCATGGATGCTTTTCAATATTTTCAACATCTTTCGAATCATGTTTAAATCAATTACAAAAAGTGTTAAAAAGATGTGTTGACTCGAACTTGGTCCTTAGTTGGGAAAAGAGCCACTTTATGGTTCAAGAAGGTATCGTGTTAGGGCACGTTATCTCAAGCAGGGGGATATAGGTTGATAAGGCAAAAGTGCAAGTCATATCCACTTTGCCACCACCAACAAATATTAAAGGCATTAGATCATTTTTAGGACATGCAGGCTTTTACAGGCGTTTTATTAAAAATTTCAGTATGATAACAAAACCCTTGTGTAACTTGCTTCTAAAAGATGTCCCGTTTAACTTTGATGATGAGTGTTTACAAGCGTTTAATATTTTAAAAGAAAAGTTGGTGGAAGCCCCAATTTTGCAATCACCGGATTGGTCACTTCCTTTTGAAATCATGTGTGACGCCAGTGATTTCGCAGTTGGGGCTGTGCTGGGTCAAAGAGTAGATAAGAAGCCGGTCGCTATTTACTATGCAAGTAAAACGCTTTCTGATGCTCAATTAAATTACACAACTACTGAAAAAGAGTTGCTTGCGGTTTCTATGCCTTAGATAAGTTTCGGTCGTATATTTGGGGTAGTAAGATTATTGTCTATTCTGATCATTCTGCCGTCAGGTATTTGATGGATAAAAAGGATGCCAAGCCTCGATTGATTCGGTGGATACTGTTATTGCAAGAGTTTAACTTAGAGATAAGAGATAAGAAGGGAAAGGAAAATGTCGTAGCTGACCATCTGTCGAGAATCATCCATAACTTGGATGAGCATGAGCTAGAAATCAATGAAACCTTCCCTGATGAGCAGTTATTGTCTGTTTCTACATCTAATGATCCATGGTATGCTGACTTTGTCAATTATTGTGTTGCAGGTGCAATTCCCGAACATTGGTCAAAGTCGAAGAAGAAACATTTTGTGTCACGTGCCAAACAATACTTTTGGGAAGATCCAGATTTGTTCAAGATAGGGGCTGATCAACTGATCAGACGATGTGTTCCGGATTCAGAGATACCGGATGTATTGTCTTTGGCGCATGCATCTGCATGTGGTGGCCATTTCAGTGGCCAGAAAACAGGACATCGAGTGTTACAATGCGGGCTATTTTGGCCTACTATTTTTAAGGATGCTTTTGAGTTTGCAAAGACATGTACAAATTGCCAAAAGATGGGTAGTATCACAAAACGAAATGAGATGCCCATGCAACCAATCCTAGTAATCGACATCTTTGATGTCTGGGGGATTGACTTCATGGGGCCCTTCCCCAACTCATTCGGCAATTTATACATCTTATTAGCGGTTGATTATGTGTCAAAGTAGGTCGAAGCCATTGCCACGAAGACCAATGACCATAGTGTTGTGTGCAAATTTGTTCAAACCAACATTTTCTGTCGATTTGGGGTGCCCCGTGTGATCATAAGTGATGGGGGATCACATTTTAAAAATTTTAATTTTGGTAAATTGCTTAAGAGATATGGTGTTGATCATAGGATTGCCACACCTTATCATCCACAAACAAGTGGTCAGGTGGAGGTGTCAAATCGACAAATCAAGGAGATTTTACAAAAGACAGTACGACCTGACCGCAAGGATTGGTCTAACAAATTGAATGACGCCTTGTGGGCATATCGTACTGCTTACAAAACACCGATTGGCACCACCCCTTACCGGTTGGTTTACGGGAAGGGCTGCCATTTGCCTTTAGAACTAGCTCATCGTGCATTATGGGCCATTAAAGAGGCTAACTTTGATTATGACACTGCAGGTAAACAGAGACGGCTGAGTTTAACAGAATTAGAGGAGTTGCGGGAAGAAGCATACGAGAATGCCTCAATTTACAAAGACAAAATGAAACGTGTGCACGATGCGAAATTAAGGTTGAAAAACTTTGAAGTGGGGAGTTTGGTGTGGTTATACAATTCCCGCTTAAAGTTGTTCCCAGGTAAGTTAAAGAGCAAATGGACAGGTCCTTACAAAATTACACGGATAGGGAACTCGGGAGACATCGAGATTGAGGATTTCGATGACCACATTCGACAAGTGGTCAATAGTCACCGCTTAAAACCATATTTGCAACCAAACGACTTGAACGGGGCGGATAAGCAGACCGACGAGCTGTTATCGGTCACTATCCGGGTTTCTAACCCGGTATGAGGCTGGAAGGAAGGATGAGTCGAGCTATAGTCTCTTAAACGTAGCGCTTCCGGGAGGCAACCCGTGTTTGTGAGTTTGTAGTTATTTTCTTTCATTTTCGTTACATTTCCGTCGTTTCATGTGTTTTGTTTTGTTTTGTTAAGCGATCGTAGCTCTTTTATCATCACTTCATCAGGTACGTTCCCTTTTCCGAAACCGTGAGTCGAGGACGACTCGATTCCAAACGTGGGGGTGGTGGTTTAAAGAAAATTCTACGATAGCTTAAATGATAGTTTAGTATAGGGTTATGATTAATTTAGCGTAAGTTTATTTTAGTTTTGGTTTTGTTAAAATTACTATTGTTGCGTAAAAATATAAATATATATATATATATATTTATATATATATTTTCGTTATATATTGTTTATATATATATATTTTCTTAAATGATAGTTTACTATTGTTTAGTTTAGGGTTATGAGTATAGGATTATCATTTTATAAGGTTATATATGTGTTTAAGCATACCGGCCGCCGTAAGGCTTAAAACTGCCGTAAAGTACGGCCACAATCACCCACATTGACAGAAGGTGCCCACCGTAAGTTACGGTGGGCCAAGGTCCTACGGTACAACAGCATTTCAGCAAAAACAGAACGCACCCACCGTAACTTACGGTGGGTGGAAGCCTTACGGCCAAGGTTTTACGGTGGAGCAGCAACAAAGCAATTTAAAACAGAAGGCGCCCACCGTAAGTTACGGTGGGCAAAAGCTTTACGGCGGCCGAGAGAAGAAAAAAAAATATATTTTTTTGATCGGTTCTTTTAAAACACCACAACATCACAATCAAACTCCACTTTTCACCATACTTCTTCTTCTTCCCTAAACTCTCTCAAGAACACCTACTCTCTCTCAAACCCTAAATTCCCCGATTCTTAACCAAATCAAGCGGTTCTTGAGTCTAAGTTGAGTAGTTTTTCGCTAGGAACAAGAATCCAAGGTTAGTCTCTTCGAATTTCAACTCGTTTGTGTAAATCTGTACGTGGGTCACGAACCCTAAAATTTTGAAGTTTGAATTTTTCACTTCCGGGTTGATTTTCTTGGTGCTAAAGTTCATACTAACTTCCTAAAACCACAAAGGTATGATTTTCTTGTCTCATTGCAAGAATGGATGAAGTGTGATATCTTCATGTTAAGTGGTTCACATGAGTTTTAGCATTTTAGTTGAACTATGCATGATGAAAGTAGCTAATGGTTTGTATGAACGAATTTACAATAGGTAGATCCCATGTTTGAGACAAGGGTACTCCTTAAAATGTAGCCCAAACTTTGTTAGTTAGGAATGTTATGATGGGATTAGGTTGATGGTTAAGGTTGGCTTGTGATGTTAATTGTCATATGTTACTTTAGTGGTGGTCATTAAACATGTAAGTTCCAATTTAGTGGTGCATAAAGCGTAAAGTGGATCAATTGTTGTTGAGAAACTAATCTAATGAAAATAGTAAAGCATTATGTTAGTGCTAAGGTTTGAAGTTCGCTATGTAACTCATTAAAAGTGCTCAACTCAATGATCATCCTAAGAGTGACCACCACTAATGGCATGCAATGAAGCAAGTGTGGGGATGTGGTTATTTCACACTTGTTTCGTTAGTATCTGGGTTGGTTGGACCAAGCGGTTCTTCTGATGTGTTTATTGTTTGTGTGTGCAGATGGGAAGAAAAGGTAAGGAACCAGCTGGCCCATCTAAGAGGGCCAAGATGTCGATTATCCCGGCACCAATCCAGGAGGAGGCAATGCCCCAAAGACGAGAGGACGAAGCAATGGAGGATGTTCCAACTTGGAAAGGAGGTCCGTTAAGCAAAATGCCATCAAGATTCCAAGCATATTTATGGTATGAGAAAATGAAAAAAATACGTGATAGAAGGGATGCTTATTTGGTTGAAAGAGAGGTGCCAGAAGAGTTGTTTGCTCACCATGGAATACATGAGCGGTTTGAAAGGTTAGGATGGGGAGCGGTGTTAAAATGTTATGATGAAGAAGAAGACAAACTGTTTGCACCATGCATTGACGAATGGATGAGCTCTCTTAAATTGGAAGGGGCTTCTAACAAGAGAACGATGAAATTGGTAGGGGAATGTAAGAGAATTAAGGTGACCATGTCCATGGCCACATTAAAAAGAATAGCATCATTCGACTCTTTACCTTTGACAGAATATGAGTTTCCATCTGAGGATGTAATCTGGAACAAGCCCGATAAAGAGCCACTTTGGGACGACATGAGGGATACACTGTTTAAGCCTGGAATGGGGAGCACTTTCAAAAGAATTCATCTTAAGAAAGAACCGAGGTTGTTGCAATCTATTCTTATGCAAAATGTGATGCCCCGGAGGGGTGATAAAGATTCCGTGCGATTCTGTGACATACCCATTCTGTACTCATTAATGACTGGAAGAACCAAGATTTCATTTTGCTACCTTGCAATGATGAACATTTGGCTAGCACGAGAAACGAAAGGAAAACAGATTGTTCCTCACTGTCGGTTAATTCAAGCGTTGATGAAACAGTTCAAGGTAATGACTCATTCTGAATATTCGCTCCCACATGAGTATATTGTTAAAGATATGGACCCGTTTAACGTAACCTTGATGGAGAGAATGGTATGGTTTTGGAGCATGAATGACAGGTATGCTCAATGGAAACATAGAGTGGGTGATGTATGGAAAGTAAAGAGGTTGGATGCAAGACCGGCCGAATCAGGGGAAGATAGTGATCCGGAGGATGTTAGTGAAGAGGATAGGGGTTTGGAATGAGGTTTATCATGATTAATTGGTTAAATTTAATGCATTTAATATGGTCAAGTGTAAGAGATTGTGTTGAACAAGTTAACTACGATGATTTGATGTTTTGTAGGTTAAACGCAATCATTTGAGGAGTTTTGAAGAATGCACATGAATGATAATCAAAGATCATGATAGATGAGATGAAAGACAATTCAATTACGAGAATGTGGCCGCAAACGGGGAGGAAAACGGAGTCCGAACGAAGAAGTTATGAAGAAAACAAGAATCGGACAAAAAATTGGTCGACCATGACCTACGGCGGAAACCTGACCTACGGCGCATCAGTTCAAGAAAAACAGAATGGCCCTGGCGTAACTTACGGCAGAAACATGACCTACGGTACTGGACACGCTGAAATCATTTATAAGTCGCGAAAATTAGGTTTTGGGGGATATCTTTCATTCTACACTTCCAGAGTCGCCCCCTTTCGTCCCCAAGGCTTCCCAAAGGCTCCCAGAGGCGATTTCAAGGCTCAAGATCTCATTTCTATCATTCGGTTTGATTCTTTAACGTTAGATTTGATGTTTAATTTTGATTTTGATTTGGTGTTCTTCATTACCATGTCTAGCTAATCTCCTAGTAATCTTCTTTGGGTATTAAGGTTTACTACTATGATTTGTTCTTGATGATTTGTGGTTGAGTTAATGTTTGAACACGGTAGTTTAAGCCGAGTACATTATTTGTTGGTTGAAAACTCTAAAATATGTGTGTTGCTTTCAATTCACTTGTTCCACTTTGATTGTTTTAGATTTCTTTTCATCTGGAAACGTTGATGTTGGATGGGATTGAGTATCACAAACATAGGATATGATTCGAGTAGTTCTTTAACAACAGTCTTATTCAATCTATTGTTTTTACCCAAATTGACCCGTTAAGCTTATATGACTTTTATGAACACTCAAAGCAAATCTAAGTAGTAAACATGAATCCAGAGAAGATTACTTATTTACATTATTGTTTGCAACTCAATTAATCATAAAATTCGTTACTTTTCTTGATTAGTCATTTTTACTAAGTTTTTTTAATCAAGCTACAAACTTTTAGATTTAAACTACAAAACTTTCCACATATTCCCTGTGGATCGACCCGACTTACCCTAGCTATCTTAGGTGAGTTTGAAACCTTATAAATTGTTTTTGATTAGGCTTGACAAACCGACATCAGGGTCTTACCATGAAGAACCGATGAAGGCATGCGGTTAATCAAGTAAGCTGCAGTGAGGACTGCATCTCCCCAAAACGATTAGGAACATGAGAGTCAATCATGATTGTGCGAGTAAGATCCAACAAATGGCGGTTCTTGCGTTCAGCAACGCCATTTTGCTGGGATGTATATGCGCACGAGGTCTCGTGGATTATACCATGAGTTTTAAGATATGTGGATAACTCAGAAGACATGTATTCTTTTGCATTGTCGGTGCGGATGGTTTTGATTGATTTGTTAAACTGATTTTGAACATAACAATGGAATTCTTGAAATATTGAATTTAATATACTACGAGATTTTAATAGATAAACCCAAGTGGTACGTGAATAATCATCAATAAATGTGACAAAATACTCAAATACCAGTGGAGTCTTAACGGGGGAAGGTCCCCAAATATCAGAATGCAAGAGTTCAAACGGGTTACAGACTCGACTAGACACTTTTGGGGGATAAGGACGCCTGGTGTGTTTACCAAGTTGACATGACTCACAATGAAATTCAAAAGAAACAGATAAATCCGGTCTCATTTGCCTCAGAACCGCGGTAGAGGGATGGCCTAGCCGGCAGTGAGCCTCCCTGATGCTGGAATCACATATGTTAGCAGTAGGTTGTGACATTAAAGACAGACGGTAGAGGCCTCCTGATTCAATACCGGTGCCAATCAGTCGGTTTGTCCCTAGTTCCTGGAAAACACAGTGAGTGGGATAAAATTTTGCACAACAGTTATTTTGTTTGGTGAGTTGGCTTGCAGAACAAAGGTTATCAGGAAATTTGGGTACTAACAATACGGATGAAAGTGTAAGGTCTTTCGAGTTGCTAATGGACCCGATACCACGAACTGGGCATGAGGATCCATCAGCAATTCGAACAGGAGGGTGAGAGGTATTTTGTAGGTTAGACAATATACCTTGATTCCCAGTCATGTGATGAGTAGCCCCAGTATCAACAATCCAAGATGAGTTAAGACTAGCGAATGTACCTGAACGAGCCGAATTGGCATGTGGACTGGTAGTGTGTGACTGAAGGCTCAGCAACTGTCGAAACTGGTTATACTCCTCTTGGCTTAGTGAGTATGTTGGTGTCGTAGAATCAACCAAGTCAGAAGAATCATCAGTAGTAGCTAGTCGTGCCTTGGGTCGAGGAGGAGGTAGAGATCCAGGAGGGCGATTTGGGCAATTGTACTTCGTGTGACCTTCGTGGTGACAATAGTGACATGTGATTCCATTGCCGCGACCATTGCCTTTTCGTTGAGCTGAATTAGAACCACGACCAATGCCTTTACTAACAGATGCACCGGTATGCAAAGCAGAAGTGTCAGTGTCCCGAGTAGTGGCATCCGGACCATACATTTCCCGTAGTAAGTGATATGTGGATGCCACAGATGAGGTAGCACTAGAGTTGCTCAACAGTAATGGTCGAGCACTAGAGTACTTGGGTGATAGACCTGCAATGAACACCATAATATCCATTTTCTTGTTGCGCTCCTCCTGAACTTTCAGATCAGTGGTCGGTGGGTACAGAGTACGTAATTCATCCCTCAGTTTTGAGAACCAGGTAAAGTAATCAGTGAAGGTGGAGTCACCTTGCTCAATTCTGCTGTATGCTTGGACCACCGAAAAAAGCATGAGACAGGGATTCTTTGGCAGAAAAGGACAATGACAGATGTTCCCACATTTCTTTGACAGTATTGAAGTTTTGAGCAATAGCAAGAATCGGTGGCTCCATGGCATTCCACAACGCCATTTGAATACCACTATCATCAAGGCGCCATTCCTTTGTTATCGGATCCGGAGGCGGTTCGGTCAAATGATCTTCTTTACCAACACTTATAAGTCCTCTTTCAACAAAGAGACTCCACGAACTCCAACATTTAGAGTCAAGTTTAACAGGAATACGTAACACAGTAGAGTAATTAATGATACCTGGAGCAATTTGAGTTGGGGTGGCTGAATCGGTCTTCTTTTCATCACCCATGTTAACAGATCTGAAAAACGAGAGGCTGGATCTAAGAGCAGAACAGAAAAACGCGTGGGAGCAGGAAATTGACCTTGCAGATCAACTGGAAACGGAGTCGCGAGCGTGCTGGTGTAAACGGGGTCGCCGGAGGAGGTTCCACGCGCCGTCACTCGCCGGCGCGTGAGAGACAGTGGCGGCGAAGCGGTGGCGCGTGAGAGCGCGTGGGGCAGTGGGACGGCGCCGGTTTTTCAGGTTTTTCAGATCGGGGGTTCACGAACCTGATGGTGGCAGTGGTGAGTTGAACTTGATGCTCGAAAAAGGATTTACTGAGAGCAGCCGGTTCTTGACCGGAAATCAGGAACAGAAACAGGTCAGGGACAGATAATCGTGGCTAGGATTTGTACCGAGAGCCTTGTGGCTCTGATACCATGTAATAAAAACTGATACTGATTGTTATTACTGGATAAATTTACAATGTGGTGACACCTCTATATATAGAGGATGAAACCCTAATCTAAGGCCCATCAAGGCCCATGGGCTAAACTAATATCTGATCTATTCTAATCTATTTACATTAACAATTAATATATAATGATTATTACATTTGTTAATTTCATTGTAATACGCTCATGTTATCACTCAGGGACCTGGCACCCGCTGCTTTGTTTCAGTTGCTTGAAAATTGGGATAAACAAACTAATGGTGTCAACAAGGTATGACCAGGTTACAGCTGTTTTTGGTATTCGACCTTGTTAACACCATCTTTTTGACTAGACTTTTTTTTTATTAATTCTAGATTCATGAAAAAGTAAAGGAGCTGCAGTTGCAAGAAAATTTCGTGGATGATAATTTGAAAGAATCTCCAAGTAGATTTAGGTATTGGAATTTAATCTCATTTTTTATAATGGGTCTATCAGGGTTGTGTTTTATCTCCAGTTGATCAAATAAAAAAAAAAGCTAAAAGAGAAACAGGTTAAATGGGTTGAAAGTTGCCCCAAAGTAGTTTATGTGTATAACCTCATAAACCGATTTAGATAATAAAAATTATTACTGTATTAATAAAAATTTTCTAATCAGATTAACGCATCAAGTATTTATAAAACATTAAAAATGGACCAGAAAAAATGTTTCTGGGCTAGCCAAACCTGTAAAGTAACACATTCTGACTTGATCTTTTGGCTTGTGACCCAACCTGCCCATGTTCGCATATATTCAATTTGAAAGGACTAGTTGGAAGTTTCATTTAGAAAGGATACAATCAGCAATCATTAAACTTTGTGATATTAAACTCAACTACATATATATGACAGGAAACAAATGATCCGAAATTGCAATTCAGATAGAGGTAGCAAAGCGTTAAACGAGAAAGCTACTGCTCTGATTACTTGCATTGCAAGGTAACCACATTCTACATCTTATTTTAAAGCTCATATTTAGCAAGTTGGATAAAAATACTGATTTTCTAGCAAAAACCATATTTTTATATGAGGCATATTCTATGCTCTTCAGTTGTGTAAATGAAAATTAGAAGCTTATTGCTCTGTTATTTCTCAAGATGAAATATCAGCTTTATTAACATATAGGCAAGTGTCAAATAATAATTATGGTTTTAAATTCCTCCATGTGATTGTTTGTGTATGAAGCAGGGATCATATGCAGCCCATTGAGTGCATTCCTTTCCATGAAATTGTCTGCTTCAAAAATGTTGACAAGCTGCAAGCTGTAAGTCATGTAAACATAGAAAATAATTGTTCTGTTTAGTGTGTGGGTAGCATGTATGTCTGAATGACCCTAGTATTCATTCAAATAAATAGGTTTAGTATATAATGTTAAACAAATAATAATACGCTCATGAAAACACAGAAAATAAATTTGTATTGTGATACTTTGATCTAAAACAGTTACTTTTTACACTTGTTATTTTACAATCTGACAATTAAATTGACCACCTTGTTTTTTTCTTATCATACTTGTTTGGTAGGCATTAGTAGGAGATCCTAGAAAAAGGATCCAACTTGATTTATTGGAGTGCCACAACTTCTTGAAGTGTAGTTGCTGCACCAAAAGCCCCAAAATTCCAATGTCATCAATGCATGATACAACATTAATGTAAGATGTTTATTTTATTACACAAATGACTGAAGATCGTAATTTATTTTTAATGACAATTATGTTCTTTTCGGCACAAGTCCAACCCATGTGCCAATGGATGGGTTGATTTTTGTTTGTTCTATATCTTAGACGGGTTAAATGATCTAACATTAAAAGTATTAGCTAAAAGGGGAATGGGTCAAACAGGTCAAACAAATCATAAAAGTCATTTTTAATGCATATTATTTTCCTTCAAAGATTTGGTTTATTATTAATAATAGTATTATATAGTTCTTAATCACGATTAACACCATATTTATATATACTTTCTTTAAAATGAACAAAAATATGTTTAATAGTCAACCTAACCTAGCCTGGTGGAGCCTGGTTTAACTCATACTAAAAGTGACTATTTCTATCAACACTCGTAATGACCTGTTACTCAACTACCGACCTATCCATATTGCCGCCTGCCCGCCTCTTGGGAAAGTGTACTTGTGGAGAAATTCCTAGCTTCCTTTATCACATAAACAAATCAGTACTTTTTTATAATGTAAATCACAAAAATTGGCATGTGATTTGCTCGTATATTGGTTATCACTCCTGAACTTTAGTAATCGCATTAACCATCCATATTTTGAAAATATGTTACACTTTTGCTCCCTTTGCCGTTTCACATCCGAGCTGTTAACTCTTTGTAAAAGATCGTTTAATCCTTTTCAAACTCACTAGTTTTGTCACCATAGTCTGTAAATTTATGATCTCTGTAGGAAAAGTATATTTATATTTTAATTTTATTTATATATTTAATAACTTTTGTATATTTGCAGGTATACTCTAGCTCAGGAGCATGGTAATCTTATCAATCTCCATGATTGGTATCAATCTTTCAGAGCAATCATTTTGCAAAAAAACGTTAAAGACAAACGCAAGTCAAAGGTTTCACCATCTCCCAAGAAAAGAAAGATAACCGCCGAACCTCAAAATATAACAGAAGCCTCTGTTCAGTATCCTTATTTTAGCATGCATTATCTATCTTCTGCTCGCATTTTATTAAGGGTTAAATGCACAAAAGACAACCTATTTTCACATTTGTATCAATAATAGGAACATACTTTATAAATATGACCAGAAATAGCAACATGCTTTCATTTTTACCAGCAATAACAATATAACTACCCCATGGTTGTTATGTTTGGTAAAAAGAATGGAAGTATGTTTTAAAGTACTTGGTTTTAATTATAGTAAAAACAACGGCTTCTCAGTTGGGCCCTGAAAACATTGTGCCGGACTGTATAGTACTGCTTCAGTGTCTGTCTAGTATTGGTTTAGTACTGGTTCGGTCCCAAATCAAGCCAGAACCAACTGTCGGGGTAGGGATTCAAGCCCAATTCCTTACCTTTACAACGTTGTTTAGCTAAGAAAATGCGGTATATATTTTGTTTAAAGATTGAGTCGGGTCTGAGACCTCACCCACAATATATGTGATCCTGTTCCGGTTTTCTATTATAAATTCGGCCTCAATCCAGTTTGGTTTTGTGAAATCTTTAACCTTATATCGTACAGAGCGCGGTTTTGTAGGGCAGTAACGGAGCTCCAAATTACAGGACTAGTTCGGATGCCTAGCAAGAGACGACAAGATTATGTGCAGAAGGTGACCTTTGGACTCTAACCCTTGAGCTATCATAATTATGTTGGAGCATGTATATCTTATAGCTATAAGCTATAGTTTATGAACTAATTGTCATGTATTTACAATCGTTTATGAAAATGCTTTTATATCATATTCAATTTTCTGCAAGTCAAGTCATGACTAGATTAAATATATTTTTGGTGAAGCTCACTCAGGTGGAATCAGGGTAGGAGTGAGAGTGAGCATGGTATGGTTTAATGTGGCGTGTTGTTTAAAATCAAATTATAACTGAATACCTTGTTTATCAAAAACTCATATCTGATCGGTTTGAGTTATCAGATTATGTAACGCCCCAAAATTCATAACTCATTAGTTTGAGCTCTTAAGTTGCTATCACAATGTTTGTAGACGTGAAAAGAACAAAGAGAAAGCGAGCGCCAACAAGTTTTAGGATTTGATTTGATTATTTTGGTTACCCCAATAACCATATAAAACAAACCATCTGTGATTTAATTGTTTTGTTATTTTGGATAATCTTTTGCTTATGATTTAGTTAATTTTCTAAATCTGTGTTTGTTAACAAAGTGATGTCCAGTGAAATAATTGTCATCCGCGACAAGGAACCACTTCTGGAAAGTAGTGGATCCTAGGTTTATAAATTGTACATAACTGCTAAAAAAGTTTGGACCATGATACAATGACAAATCTAAAAATTAACTGTTAGAATAGCACCTGCCGCATACGTAATGTTAGAACGAGGCAAAATCTGACTTATTTGTAATTTGTAATCAGAGTTGTCAATTCGTGATATGTGATCTAGACTGGAATCTTAGCTCATATTTAACTCGAGTTAGTTCGATACTTAGTTAATTTACTATTTTTTTGAGTTTGATGACTAATACAAACCCAGATCCTAATTGGGTGGGTTGTTGGGCCTTGGTACCGGGTCAAAGGGGCAGCAACCTAGTGGGGTTAGTGGATAAATAGTTAACTATTGTTTAGGGAGTAAATGCAGTCTAACTGACCTGGTTAGCTATTGTTTAGGGAGTAACTGCAGCTTAACTGCCCCTATTCTTCCTATTTATGTTTACTTCTTAGGATGTGTGTGATTGTCTTTGTTTAATTGATCAAAAGTAGGGTTTCTAAACCTTGTAATCGGAGATCACCTTTCTCGAATAGGGCTCTATTTGTATTTTTTATTTGAAGTTAATCAAGCCGACTTTTGGGTTCTATCAATGACTTTGTATGATTCTTATAAAAAAATCTCAAACAAGTTAACTATAAACTAAAACTGTATAACACATAAATTTATCAACATAACATGAAATAAAGGAATAAATGCAAGTGATATATGGATGACAAACGAACCCGAACCCAAACTTGTAGGTAAGAGAGTAATTTACTAATTCACCTAGTTGTTAGTTTTATATTTATAATTTCTTAGGAATTAAACTATATAAGAATTAAAAATAGTAGATATGTATGTGAGAGTCCTAACATATATTATTTAACAAAGTAACGAATATAATCGTTATCCAACATAGATATACAATCAGGTATGAGATTTGGATTATCAATTTGCATCTCATTATCATCTCTTGCTAGATAAAGGGTTGTTGCCAAAATCTAAACAGTAAGTATGGACCAGTAAGAGGTTAGCTATTGTTTAGGGAGTAACTGCAGCCTAACTGCCCCTATTCTTCCTATTTATGTTTACTTCTTAGGATGTGTGTGATTGTCTTTGTTTAATTTATCAAAAGTAGGGTTTCTAAACCTTGTAATCGGAGATCACCCTTCCGAACAGGGCTCTATCTGTACTTTTTATTTGAAGTTAATCAAGCTGACTTTTGGGTTCTATCATTTGGTTCCATTGCCGGGAAATCGAATGAAACCTGTAACCCAGAACTTGGCAGATCAACTAGCAACCATTGCAGCAAAACTAGATGTCATTCTTGCATCTTTGAGGGACGATGTTGAAGAAATCAAAGTTCAAGTGATCAGAGATTGTTGTAACAGTGAAGAATCAAAGGATAATTTGAAGAACACCGTGGTTGAGGAACTGCAGGGGTTTGAGCATGACCTTCTTCAGCCACTTAGATCCAGCGTTGGTGTCAGAATCACTGACCAAAGCGACATAAGCGGTGATGGGATCGAGGGCACCAATGAAATGGATGACGGAATGCACGCCGGCAAAATTGATGGCACCGCAATTGAAGCTTGGGCACCGGCAAATAAATTAACAGCAAAAAGCAGCCATGATCGGAAGAGGAGAGGAGAAATTAGTGAAATTAGAGGCTTGCTTAAAGATATTGACCCACCGATCTCGTTAGCTGCAAGGCGTCAAGGAGATAAAAGCGTGTTGATTTTTTCCACATATACACACCTGAAACGCAATGAATTCCTGAAATATGCCCCTGATCTGCCTTATTTGTGCCCTAGGATACTCTTGTCTGGTCTAGCACGTTTCGAAACTTACCAAGCAACACTGGCACTTGCGAAACATGTGGTTATAATTTTTATCACTGTGTGGGACCCAGGAAAGGGAAGAGCAATCAGAATTCAGCAGCCTTTCATCTCCTATCTGTGGAGCCATTTGAGTACTGGTCCAACATTCGACTTGAGGTCAAGTCGCTTGTCCAGGGAGGATGCATTGATACAAACCCATATCCTAATTGGGTGGGTTGTTGGGCCTTGGTACCGGGTCAGGGCAGCAGCATAGTGGGGTTAGTGGATAAATGGTTAACTATTGTTTAGGGAGTAACTGCAGCCTAACTACCCCTATTCTTCTTATTTATGTTTACTTCTTAGGATGTGTGTGATTGTCTTTGTTTAGTTTATCAAAAGTAGGGTTTCTAAACCTTGTAATCGGAGATCACCTTTCTCGAACAGGGCTCTATTTGTACTTTTTATTTGAAGTTAATCAAGCCGACTTTTGGGTTCTATCAATGACTTTGTATGATTCTTATAAAAAAATGTCAAACAAGTTAACTATAAACTAAAACTGTATAACACATAAATTTATCAACATAACATGAAATAAAGGAATAAATGCAAGTGATGTATGGATGTCAAACGAACCCGAACCCAAACTTGTAAGTAAGAGAGTAATTTACTAATTCACCTAGTTGTTAGTTTTATATTTATAATTTCTTAGGAATTAAACTATATAAGAATTAAAAATAGTAGATATGTATGTGAGAGTCCTAACATATATTATTTAACAAAGTAACGAATATAATCGTTATCCAACATAGATATACAATCAGGTATGAGATTTGGATTATCAATTTGCGTCTCATTGTCATCTCTTGCTAGATAAAGGGTTGTTGCCAAAATCTGAACAGTAAGTATGGACCAGTAAGAGGTGTAGCTGGTTAATAGATTCTGAATCAGTAAGTGTTGTTTGTGTTGAAATATATATTTTAATATCAATTCAATATCAAACATATATTTGATTTTATTCTATTAACGTTGGTTTATTTTTTTTGTCTTTGCATATTGAATACTTGAGCAAGTTAGTTAGTTGCTTGGATAAATTCATGGGCTGCTGCACGTAGGCTTGGAGCTGTTTAGTTCGTTTAAGTTTGTTGGCTTCTTATTTTATCATTTGTAAAAAGGCAACAATATACAACTCCATAAGATGATGATCTCGTGCGTAATTCGTCCAAGTTTGAAACCAATGGAGCACCTAATGTCATCATATGTCAACATTGGGTCTTCATCTCTTTTGTAGATTTCAGATTAGTCAAGATTATAGTCTAATGTTCATTCTCAAAGATAGAGAAAATATTATCTTCTTCATTTGGTGTTTAGAGAAGAGTCTATTCTGTTTATTCTCCATTGGTCAATTTTCATACTCCTGGTTTTGTATTTCTTTGTTTCTGGACGATAAAAGTTGAAATTGAGATTTCTTGACAGTTTGGTTAAATCTTTGAATAATCGTGCATAATGATTATTTTACCCCTCTAGATTACTTTCCTCTAGATTACTTTGTGCGGATGAAATGTATCTGTTTGCTTTCCGTTTGACTTTTGTAGGTCAAATGAGTTGGTTTCTATTCTTGAAATTGATAATTATTGTAACCCGTTAAGTTCAAACTTAAGAACTATCTTACAAGATGAGAAGTTTATTTTTAAAAGTGATGGCATTTCAATGCAAGTCGCCACAGATGAAAATGAAAAACAATCTGAAGTTTATAATCATAATCATCATGGTAAGATAAAATCAAAGACAACTTAAATAAACAAGGTTGAAATAAAGAGTCTTTTTTATTACATCTGGTGCTTATCAAGGGAGGTAGGAAAAAAAACATTTATGTTCCCTTTGTGAAAGCAAGTGCAACATCAACCAGCATGAAATGAAGATTTCATAACAACATGAAAAGAGATGAAAGAACAAACAGAAAAGAGATGAAAGAACAACCTTTGCAAGAGGCAGGGCCCGCTCTATAGTGTAAGTTGTGACGCATTGAACTTGGGGCCCCTAAAAAATAAAGGCCCCCGTTTATGAAAAAGTATTATAGTGGGTTTTGGTATTATATTACTCAATGAAATTTTGAAGCGGAAATAACACTTGATAGTTGAGTTCCCATAAAAATTTTGAAAATTTGATAGGTTATTAAAGAAACACAGTTACACAATTCACAAAGAAAACGACCATTCCTAAGTTTTTTCTTTTCCGATTGATTAGATCGACTTCGTCTAGCCCTTTTTTTATTTAAAGAAATCAACTATCAAGGACTTAAGTTGGTATACTAAATTTTCTTTGATTTATTGTTTTTGTTCAAACAAATTTAATTAGATTGCTTTTGTTTAGATTACAATTTTCAAAAGGGCCTCATTTTTTTTAGTTCGATTGGGACCCCAACAAATGTTGAGCCGGCCCTGGCAAGAGGGGTGGACGCTGGAGGGGGAGGTTGCGAGAGGAGGTGGCTGGCGGTGAGGGAGGTCGTTGGCAGGTGGAGGAGGTGTAGATGGTCACTTGAAAGCCCCTTTTCTTGTAGACCTGGACATGTTTTTCGAGCGTTAATTTTTCGTTCGAGCATCGAGCGAGCGCAAACGAACGACAAACAATTTGTACAGCTCTACTATCAGAACTGAGCCGAGCGAATCTTTGCTCTTGCTTGGCTCGTTTACAAACCGATCCGAGCCTATCGCTCGTTTACAACCGAGTAGAAGTTCGAACGAGCGTTTTTCGAGCAAATTTAAAACAAGAATCGCACGAGCGCCGAGCGCTTTGAACAACCCTAGGTAGGAGAAGTGGAGGTCAACTAGGAGAATTGGATATTGATGGAGGGTTTTGTTTGAGAAGGAGTAAAGTGGTAAACATTTCCATTCAGTATTGTGTTGTAACTTAGGGATTGTTTGGTAGACTTTTAATATCATTAAGAGGATACATCTGAATGGGAATAGCTTCTTAATGATTAAGATGTTACTCTAATGTTAAATGGTTAAAATGTAATATTTTAATGTTGCATCTTAATGATTCAACATTAATGTTATCTCTTAATCATTAAAAGTCTATAAATCATTAAAAGGTAGTTTTTTAATGACTATTAAAAGGCTATCAAATAACTCTTAAATCGCCAATGCTGAATGAAATAGTTAAGAAGTTGTATTTTTTTGAAACAAAGATCATCACCTTTTACCGATTCAAAAGTAAATTTTTTTGAAACCAAAGGTTGTCAAATATCCATCCACTCTACTTGTGAAGCCATAAGAGCTTTTTAACAAATCAAAGTTTTTTTTATCAATTATGTACTTTTTTCAATGAAGAATTACATATATCCCTCTATCCACTAAATAAATTACATATATCTATGCATAAAATACAATACTTTTTAAGCATTCCTTGAGATAAAAGAAAGGGAAATTCTGCACACACCGTTCTTTAAAAAAGAACACCGCGGCAACGCGCGGGTTCAATCACTAGTTTGATCTTATTCTATTAACGTTGGTTTATCTCTGGCCAAGATTTAAAATGAATTTCGATGGTTTTTAGAAGAACAATTGCTGATATAGTAGTAACAAGGGATATTAATTGTGTTGTCAAAAGCCCACACGTGCCTAGGGCATCAGGCGGAGCCTAGCACAGTCTTGTCACATCGGCTTAAAAGCCTCATTTTTAGGTGCTCAGGCACATTTTTGGATTATATAAATATGCTTATGGTTATAGTTAGGCATGACTGTTTTTGATTAGTTAGCTGTCATAACATCTTGCTAAATAGTTTACCTTCATATACTTACACCCAGGTACAAAGTCAAAGGGCAATGAATTTTGGGTAATCTGCATTTTATCTCTATCTTTAATCAAAAAAACTAAAAATTAGGAAGATGTATAATCAAATTCTCATAAGAAAATAAGTTCTTTGGGTGTACATAGTGTTTATTTGATTGTACATATTAATAATCTTTTTTAGGTGTTTAAGGTAAAGAATATTCCTGTCATAAGTATGTTATGAACATCAAGCGCCTCACACCCTTATGTGAGGTTACCACCTGCGCTTCCACAAAGTTAGAGGGACAGAGGGAGCGATTTATCATATACAAGTTGCATCAAATTTCAAAAAAGCTAAAACCTAGGAAGGTGTATAATTAAATTCCTGAACGAAATAAGTTCTTTGGTTGTAGACAGATGATGCTTTTTATTTCTTTTAGAATATTCTTTTAGGTGTTTAAAGTAAAAGATATCTATTCTATAAGTATTTTATAAATATCGGGCGCCTTATGCCTTGGTTTCTAGGACCTTAGGCACCTTGGAGGCTTGGATCACCTCACGCCTTTAAAATCAAACTTCCTTCACCTTTTTTTACAATATGATATTGCAAACACAAAAACTTCCTTATAGCATTGCATGGCATTACAATCAAATAGGCAGTACATTCTCATGCCAACATCCCTAAAGTCGTGGTCTTCTCATTTCGGTAGAGAAGTAAAAAGGGGGCCCTCTCTCTCTGTCTATTGATAAGTACTTTACCTTTGTGTAATTATACCCCTGTTCAGAATTAAAAGGGATATTAATGAATGATATTATTCAGGTTCTCTGCACTCTCTCTCTATATGTATGTGTGTGTGTGTGTCTTTCTCCCTTTATCATCAAATTCTTTGGTTATATCAATTAGGAACATGTGTGATACTACGTTTGCAGATGCGCGATGAATGTTGATTGTGACCTTTACATGATATTTGATTAAATTTAAAAAGTACACTGTACAAAGTAATTCCCACAATTGAAATCCCAAATCCACGGTACAACCCTCTAATTCCATCAGTTTCAAGGGTCTTACGATACACATCAAATAGCCCATTAAACTGTCGTTTTCTATTGGTTGAAACACCTGCTGAATCCATTGCTAAACGGGTACGAGCATAATCCATATGATATAAAAGCAATGAGGTGGTAGCTCCAGCGGCACTCCCTGAGGCGACATTATCAATAAACCACTTGAAATACCCATCTCTCTCCTTTGACCGTCCTAATAGACTTTTGAAGTAACCTTTGAAAGCAAAATTGAAAGCCTATAACACTTCTAAAACGTTTACAATCAGATGTTAATTAATCATCAAGTTTTCAATACATATTTTAATAAGGTGAATTAGTGAATAGTGAAGGGATTACCTGAGTTGAAAAATATAGGACATTTATATTAATCTATTAATGAAGTTTGACAATAATATAAAGTATGCTGTTTTGCAGGCACATTCAGTCTGGGGCTTTGTATTTTTTTGCTACAAAGTAAGATTGCAGCTTCATTTTGTAAGGAATCGTTGTGTATCGGTTTGAACTGCACGTTTCATTTTGTCGCTAACTAGCAGCCATGATTCATCAGTTATCATTAAGAGTACGTGACCGACTGGACATATATAGGTCTGGATGCCAGGTAAAATTACAAAATGTCGTAAGCTAGCCAAACCCGCACTTCGAACCCGCGGCGAAGCGCGGGATAAATTCCTAGTTAACCTTATTCGATAACCCATTAAACCCCGCTACCGACCACAGGCCACCCCCATTCTGATTTTCCCGCCAAAAACACAAAGGGTAAAACCGAGAGCAGAGAAGTAGGTGGAAGAACCCTAACAACAGCCGTTCGATGGCACCATTTACAGCGGACGAATTCACTCTTCCTCATATCTCAGATGACGATCTCAAGGTTTTCATCTTCTTCTTCGTATATCTTAATTTCACCACGTTTATATGACAAAAGTTTCCATAAGGTTCAATCTCAAGCTTTTTTTGCACTCAAATTTCATAGCAATTTCTTATTCTCTCGTCTCTAGTTTCGTTCATTAGTCGCACTTGAATTCACAATTTCAAAACCAGCTAGCGAATGTAGTGTATCTGTGTGTAATTGATCGACAATCGCATTTAGGAATGGCGAATCTCGCTCAAAAGCAATGCGTCTCTGTGTGTGATATACTGATGTATACAATGAATCACGCTTATTGATGTCATATTTATTAGTCGGTCATATCTCATTCAATCTCCATTTAATATTAGTCAATCTCTATTATTGTATTTCCATAAGATGTGTATATATTAGTTAGGAAACTACTCTATCATAGGAGGTTAGTTAGGGATACTTTGTTTATATATTTGTAATCCTCGTAATGTGAGAAACATACAAAATACAAAAGATTAACATGGTATTAGAGCACCACTAAAACCCTACAGCCGCTGCTTTTCTTCTTCTGTTCTTTTTTTTCTCTTTTCCTTTTCTTGCTCACCATGGATTCTCCACAACATGCTGCCGTCAACCCCAAACCCCTTCACCCGGTTTACTATGTCACTAACATCCAAACAAAAGTCCGCACCCTTGATGGCGACAAGGTCACCTATTCGGACTGGGTTAAACTCTTCAAGCTTCATGCCCTCGGGTATGACGTCCTTTCACACATTGATGGAACCGGCCCCCCAGACAAGTCCGATCCGTCTTACGAGACGTGGTGCAAGATAGACGCCATTGTCCTCCAATGGATTTATGGCACTATCTCCGACTCATACTTTAAACGTGTCAGTGACACCGGTTGCACGGCCCAACAAGCATGGGATCGACTATACACGGTCTTCCTCAACAACAAAAATGCTCGCGCGACTACTCTTGAACATGCTTTTACCACTACTACAATGGCCTCATGCTCGTCCCTGAATGACTACTTTCAACGCATGAAAGATCTTGCCGCGCAACTCACCGATGTCGACCATTCGGTAAGCGACTCCCGTCTCGTACTACAAATGGTTATGGGTTTACCCCAAGAATATGATACTGTTGCTTCCTTTATTATTCAAGCAGAGAAAACATGGGATGATGCTCGTGAAATGATTGAGCATGAACAATGTCGTATTGCCGCTCGCCAAACAGCCCTTGCGGCTCATGGTCCACCACCCTCTAACCCACCAAACACCAACAACACACCACCACCACCACAATCATACCACCCTGCCCAAACTTATGACAACCGGAACCCAACCCGAGGTCGGGGCCGAGGCCGCAGCTCTTATCGGGGACGCGGACGCGGTCGCTACTCCTACAACCAAAACACCTACTATCCCTCAAATTCTAACCCAAACACTTCTCAGACCCATCCCCAAACCTGGTATCCATCTCAACCACCCTGCCCATATCCATCTCAAAGCCCTTGGCAGCCCACCTGGTACCGGCCCACACCAGCTAGCCCATCCCAACAGCCCGCACCAAACCCGCAGCCCCCTCCTGGCTTCGGCTTAACCACCCCAAACAACCCATACCCATATCCACCCTACAATCAGCCCATTCACCAGCCCAATAACCAGCCTGTTTACCCTTCACCTCCAAATGTGGACCCAATGCAGCCTACTGAACTCGGCGCGGCCCTCTCTGCCTTAACTCTCAGTACACCAATCCCACAGTGGAACATGGACACCGGGGCGTCATCTCACATTACTTCGGACCAAGGTAAAATTGATTCCCTTTCATCTAATTCTATTAATGCAAATATTTTAGTGGGTAATGGCCAATCGTTGCCTATTTTGGGTTCGGGTAAAGGCTACCACAAAACACCCAACAACACATACCATTTAAACAACATACTCTATGCACCCACTGTTGTTAAAGACCTTATTTCCGTCCGCAAATTTACCCGTGATAACCTTGTTTCTGTTGAATTTGACCCTTATGGTTTTACATTGAAGGATCTCAAGACTGGACAACCTCTTTCGCGCCATGATAGCACCGGTGATCTTTATCCGTTCACCCCGCCTCGTCAACTTTTCTTTGCAGCAGAATCAAATAAGTGGCATGATCGTCTTGGACATCCTGGCCCACAAGTTTTAAAATTTATTTCTAGTCGTTTTAATATTCCTTGTAATGAACAATCGTTTGACTTTTGTGACTCGTGCCATTTATCTAACAGTAAACGACTTTCTTTTTCTAGTTCTATTTCATTTACTTATGCACCATTTGATATCATACACTGTGATTTGTGGACATCTCCTGTCCATAGCCATGCTTCCTACAAATATTATATGGTTTTAGTAGATAACTTTTCTCACTTTGTTTGGGTTTATCCTCTAAAATTCAAATCTGAAACCTTTCCCACTTTTGTCAAATTTCACAAACATATTCAAACACAATTTCATAAAAACATTAAAGCTTTTCAGTGTGACTTAGGGGGAGAATTCGACAACCATGCATTTCACAATTTTGCATCCTCAAATGGTTTCACTTTTCGCTTCTCATGCCCTCAAACCTCTCAACAAAATGGTCGTTCCGAACGGATGATACGCCGTCTTAACGACATCATTCGTGCTCTCCTCACCGATGCTCATATACCTCCCACCTATTGGGTTGAGGCTCTCCACACCGCCACTTACCTCCACAACATTCTACCTACCACCCGCTTAAACTACAACTCTCCCACATTTGCCTTATACCTATGCCACCCCATTTTTGATCACCTACGGGTGTTCGGGTGCGCATGTTACCCAAACTTGTCCGCCACCGAATCTAATAAACTGAACCCTCGGTCTATCCGGTGCATTTTTCTTGGATACCCTCCCGATTTTAGAGGTTATCGTTGTCTTGATCCTTCAACAAGTAAAGTCCATATTTCTAGACATGTCGAATTTGATGAAACATCATTCCCGTTTTCCACCAGCCAATCAAACACGTCCTATGCATTCTTAGACGATGACCCACCTTCCCAAGCCTATTATAATTTCCCATCCTCAGCCCCACCAGCTTCTAGCCCAACCTCCGGCCCAATACCACATCCGAGCCCAATGTCACATCCAACTCCACACCACTCCCCACATGGACATACACCATCTTCCGACCCAAACCCATTAACCTCAACAGGCCCAAACCATGCCACCCCACCCTTAACAGAACCGTCCCCTGGTCCCTCCAACACATCGCATCCAACCTCCATGCCTACCCCTATGCCATCACCACCACCGCCACCTCCACCCCCACCACCACCACTATCCACCAACAACTCTCACCCAATGACTACCAGAGGCAAGGACGGCATTTACAAACCCAATCCTAAATATACCCTATCGGCCGAACACATTTCTCCCGTCCCCACATCACACCTTAAAGCCTTAACCGACTCAAATTGGCAACGGGCTATGCAACTAGAATATAAAGCATTAATAGATAATGATACTTGGGAATTAGTTCCACGTCCAACTTCACATCCTATTATTCGATGCATGTGGCTTTTTCGCCATAAATTTAAACAGGATGGAAGCCTTGATCGGTACAAAGCCAGACTAGTGGTAAACGAGAAATCTCAGACAGTTGGTATTGACTGCCAAGACACTTTTAGCTCGGTGGTAAAGCCGACTATTCGCACGGTCTTATCCATCGCTCTCCATAATCAGTGGCCCATTAATCAACTTGATGTCAAAAATGCTTTTCTCCATGGCGACCTAGAGGAAACTGTGTATATGCATCAACCGCCGGGTTTCTATGATGCCACAAGACCAAATCATGTTTGCCGCCTACGCAAATCTTTATACGGCCTGAAACAAGCGCCGCGTGCATGGTTTCAACGCTTCTCAAAATTTATTGTTTCACAGGGGTTCAAGGGAAGCGTATGCGACAGCTCATTATTTGTTTTTCGACATGGTTCACACACGGCATATTTGTTATTATATGTCGACGACATTATCTTAACAGCTTCATCAGATGCCTTGCTTCGGACTATCATCGGTCTCTTATCTCGGGAATTCGCAATGACCGATCTGGGGACATTACATCACTTTTTGGGTATCTCGGTGCAACGGAACTCTAAAGGATTATTTCTGTCTCAATCTCAGTATGCCCGAGACATCTTGCACCGTGCGAATATGACCGATTGTAAACCATGCACAACACCGGTTGACACAAATGCTAAATTAAGTGCTGATGATGGACCGTTATTACCCGATGGTTCTCTTTATCGGAGTCTTGCCGGTGCACTTCAATATCTAACCTTCACACGACCCGACATCTCCTATGCGGTTCAACAAGTCTGTTTGTTCATGCATTCTCCTCGGGAACCACATTTCACATTTTTGAAACGTATTCTCCGGTACATCAAAGGCACGTTGGATCATGGCCTACAGCTCACCGTCTCCTCTCCATCATCACTTGTGGCTTATTCAGATGCTGACTGGGCAGGATGCCCCGACTCTAGGCGCTCTACTTCCGGATATTGCGTCTTTCTCGGCAACAACTTAATTTCATGGTCCTCTAAACGTCAGCCTACGGTCTCCCGTTCAAGCGCAGAAGCTGAGTACCGCGGTGTTGCAAATGCTGTCGCTGAAACAAGTTGGTTACGCAATCTTTTACTGGAGCTTCAGCTCCCCATCATACGTGCTACCATTGTCTATTGCGATAATATATCTGCTGTGTATCTGTCAGACAATCCGGTACAGCATCAACGTACCAAACACATCGAGCTTGATATTCATTTCGTTCGCGAAAAAGTTCAACTTGGTCAAGTTCGAGTGCTTCACGTCCCTGCCTCCTATCAGTATGCCGACATTTTTACAAAAGGTTTATCCAGACAACTCTTCGAGAGCTTCCGTAATAGTTTGACCGTCTGCTCGCACTCCCGGTCCAACTAAGGGGGAGTATTAGTCGGTCATATCTCAGTCAATCTCCATTTAATATTAGTCAATCTCTATTATTGTATTTCCATAAGATGTGTATATATTAGTTAGGAAACTACTCTATCATAGGAGGTTAGTTAGGGATACTTTGTTTATATATTTGTAATCCTCGTAATGTGAGAAACATACAAAATACAAAAGATTAACAATATTAACATATGTCAGAGTGTCAGACACAAAGCCGTAGGTCCAACCAGTTGATTCAGGGGTGGTAGTTGGTGATTATCATTCATGGTGTGGGAACCTTATAAGTAGTATTTGAATTTCACAAGCTAGATTGAAAATACGGTGTTGACTTTTTCTTTTACTTTACAGCCATTTTTCGTGCTACACAAAGCGTCTAGCGGTCAACAACATGTTAGAAAACCGGTTGGAAGGACTAGTAGAAAAGTGAAGGTTAATTTGTCATCTTCTTTAGCTGCTAGTGATGAATCTGATCTTTTGGATGATCAGTCACACAAGAGCTCAAGATTGAAAAATTTTCATGATGCTTGGATCAAAATCGAATCGACCGTTAAGGTTAAGTTCTTTCTCTCTAGTGTGTTCCTTTTTATCTTTATAAAAACATTAATGCTGATGTAATCATTTTGTAATGCAGGATGTTTTGCAGAACATTCATGCTAATGTATTTAATGAGATAAATAGCTGGGTACAAAAATCGTTTGGTGCAATTTGTTCAAGTGGCAAGCTTGACGCCAACAAAGCCACTTGTTCATACCCCATTGTAACTGATGTTACATCTAAACAAATTTTTACTGCCCTTGTGGTCATGAGTAAGTTCCTACTGCATTTAAGTGATTTAAGTTATTTATTTGTTAGGAGCTCTTGCATACTTTTATGAATGTCTAACAAAATATGTCAATTTAAATTAGGGATGATGTATGTCGAATTCAACCAAGTTTTCAACTTTTTCCATTAAGGTCATACTCACACATATATTGAAAGCACATTTTACAGAACTCAAGTATGGATTCGTTTCATTCACACCAATATTGATCACAAAACTTATTGGGTGATGAAAATGCTTAAAAACAAATACTTCTGTTTTGATGAGGTGTTGGTATGTTACAGATTAAAATGGTTTTCTTATCAATAACATCAAGGGATTTGTCATTTTTCTAGACTATAATTGTTTGAAGGGATAACCTATATGGCGGACATCCAAGTATTAACTCTTTCCATTAAGGCCATCTACATATTGAAATTACTCTATAGGCCATTTAAGTATATACCTGGTTCCATTTATACTAGTTTGGGTCAAAAATACGTCAGGTGATAAAAATGCTAAGGATTTAAAAGACAAAGATCTTTGATGAGGTGTCCACATGCTATAGGTTAAAAATGTTATTTTTTACAAAACTATTTAGCAATTTTTGGAATTGGTATAAAGTTCACATGTTTTTCTCGTGGTTCATGTGATACTAAATATCATCTCTCTGATTTGTAGGCAACATAGAATTTGTTGACGATCTTCAGACATTTGCGGATCTAGGTGTACATTTACACTCCCATGGTTGCCACGTGGCAAACCTGTCATCAGTTGATTTTTCAGCTAAAAGTGGAATAGGTGGTTGTTTGAGAAGTTTATTAAGGCAGATCTTGAATCGTAGCATTGATGTAAGATTTGTGTTGTTATATTAAAAACCATTGTTTCTATATTCGTGTCTTAATTAATTTGTTGTGTGTTTTTACCATCTTATTATAACAGGCAGCCGATATATCTATCTTAGCATCTTGGTATATGGAGCATGATAATTTTAAGAGTCCTGTGGTTATTATTATTGAAGATATGGATAGGTGCAGTGGGTCTGTACTTTCTGATTTCATTCTTGTGTTGAGGTATAGTGGCTCAAGGAATGGATATTTTACTATTTGCTAGAGGTGGAAAATTTGGCGGGTCGAGTGGTTTGTTAACAGGTCAAAAGGGGTATTTTTTTGTCTGAGTTGGGTTGGGTTGTAACAATTTTTGTTCAAAATTTTGAAATCTTTGTTAATAATTAATGTTTCGATTGTCGAATACGATTATAGAGGTTATAGTGTTTTGAATAACATTCTATTTTTAATAAAACGATTTTGGTCTTTTATGCATTAGAAGTAGGGCAAATGTTGCATAACTAAGTATCTGGATTTATCAATTTTTTTTAAAAAAGGGGTCCTCTTTTTGCATGATTTAGTTCTTAAATTTATTTAAAAGGACTTCTTTGTTAATTTTCTAGGTCTTTCTCATTGCAAATTTAATCAAGTAAGAATTAATTTGGAGACGTGTATAAGAATTAATTTGGAGACGTGTATGAATGTAGAAAAACTCTATATGTGGCTTTTGTAATGATTGCCCTTAAATATGAATATTGAGGATTTCGAAATGTTTCCTTTTCAACCAAATTCGGTTTATTCTTTCGTCCCACCAGAGATAAAACAAACCAAAACTTATCTTCTTTAAGTGAAAGGGCCACAATTTCCACCTCTACTTTTTTACTCTTACTTTTTATGCTTCTTGATATGTCATATAACCATGATCCGCAGCTACTCATAGCTCACTTTGTGCTGTAATCAGTGAATGGGTGATTAAGATTCCAGTAATCTTGATATTGGGAGTTGCAACCACACTTGATGCCCCAAAAAACATACTTTCTTCAAAAGCAGTCCAACACTTGTCTCCTTCAAGTTTCTTTTTGGAATCTCCGGCTGATAGATTAGATGCAATAATTGGTGCAGTTCTTGTGAAACCTTGTTCTGGGTTTTTAGTCGGTCACAAGGTTGCAGCTTTCATAAGAAATTGCTTCTTGAGACAAGATGGTACCTTGACTTCTTTGGTTCGAGCTGTAAAGGTTGGTTGTTCAACTATAAGCACTTAATGTGGCAATAATGACTTGTTTACTTATGATTTGGTTGATTCTGGTTATTATTAACATTTTATCTCTAACGGTCGACTGTCGCCAAAATTGTATTTTTATTGCATAAATCCTTTCGTATTGTTATATGTAAAAATATATACTATTATTGAAATAGTATAATTTTTATATTTGTTACAAAGATCTGTAAATTGGTAAACTCTCTTGATTGATTTCATTGATATGATGATGTATTTATACAAGGTGAATCACAACTAACTAGGAGATATACAAGGAAAAGATATACATGACAAATATAATACAAAACTAATATTTATCTAAATAAACCACTCGGTCAACTAGGGTTGACCGGATACCAATCTTGCGTAGCTAATAGGCCCCTGCAGTTGGAGCTGTAGCAGGGCGTATACTCAATCTGGATTTGAAACGTTGAAACAGTGAGCGAGGGAGGCCCTTGGTGAAGATGTCTGCATATTGATAATCTGCGGGGATGTGAAGCACCCGAACGGAACCGATACGAACTTTTTCGCGTACAAAGTGAATGTCAATTTCAACATGTTTGGTCCGTTGGTGATGGACTGGATTCTCAGTCAAGTAAACAGCCGAGATGTTATCACAGTAGACTATGGTGGATGTGCGAACCGGAACATGTAACTCGAGAAGCAGATTTCGCAGCCAACTAGTCTCAGCAACTGTATTTGCGACTCCCCGATATTCAGCCTCAACACTGGATCGTGAGATGACAGCCTGTCGTTTGGATGACCAAGAGACTAGAGTGTCTCCAAGAAACACACAGTAGCCGGAGGTTGAGCGTCTGGAGTCAGGGCACCCCCCAAATCGGCGTCTGAATATGTTATGAGTGCAATGGATTTGGAAGGGGTGATATGCAAGCCGTGATTTAATGTGCCCTTAAGGTATCGTAGTATCCGCTTGAGAAACACAAAATGAGGCTCACGTGGATCGTGCATAAAAAGGCAAACTTCTTGGACCGCGTAAGCTATATCCGGGCGAGTGAATGTTAGATACTGTAGAGCCCTGACGAGGCTGCGGTATAATGTTCCATCCGTAAGTGGGGCAGCGACACACGCACTAAGTTTGGAGTGAGTGTAAGTGGGTGTAGAGCAGGGCTTGCAATCTGTCATATTGGCGCGAGCAAGGATATCTGAAGCATAGGATTCCTGTGACAAGAACAACCCACCGTTGCGAGATTCGACATTGATGCCCAGAAAATGATGAAGTTTGCCCAGATCTGTCATTGCAAATTCCCGAGACAAAGATGAGAGAATTTGCTGTAATAACCTGTCGTCGGAAGCGGTTAGTATTATATCGTCGACATATAATAATAGATAAGCCATGCGAGATCCTTGCTTGAAGACAAATAGTGAGGAATCACTTGTGGTGCTTCGGAAACCACATTTGGATAAATAAGTGGCAAAGCGGTGGTACCACGCACGTGGCGCCTGTTTCAGCCCGTATAATGATTTTTTGAGTCGGCAGACGTGCTTGGGCTTGGTAGAGTCAATGAATCTGGGTGGTTGGAACATGTAAACCGTTTCTTGGAGGTCACCGTGTAAGAATGCATTCTTTATGTCTAGTTGGTGAATCGGCCAAGATTTGGAGACGGCAAAGGTGAGGATCGTTCGAATGGTGGTGGGTTTGACCACCGGGCTAAAAGTGGCGTCACAGTCAATGCCTACTTGTTGAATTTTTCCATTCACAACTAGTCTGGCGTATCGCTATAAAGACCCATCCACGTGAAATTTGTGGCGAAAAAGCCACATACATCTGATAATATGACTGTCGGTAGGTCTCGGTACCAGTTCCCAAGTTTCATTAGCTATTAACGCCCTATATTCATCGTTCATGGCCGCATGCCAGTTAGGATCGGAGAGGGCAGTGAGGTGGGATTTTGGTAAAGGGGAGATACGGGGTGAGGTGGTGGTGTGTAGGTTTAGCGGGTACCGTGGTGGCAAGGTGCCATCACGAGAGCGTGTGGTCATGGGATGGGTGTTGGTGATAGGAGGGTTGGGGTTAGTTGGGGGAGGGGTTTTGGTTGAAGGAGTGAGCGGGGGGGGGGAGGGGCAGGAGGGTGGGGAGGTAGTAGTCGGGGATGGGGGGAGGTGGGGCGGTGTTGGTTGTAGGGGTTTGAGTTGGGGGTTGCGGTGGGTTAGCCGAGGTAGGGTTGGGGTGGGAGGGGGGTCGTCTAGAGTAGGTACGGGTGATAGGAGGGGGTGGAGTGGGCAGGTGTGTTGGAGTGGTGGAGGGTTCGGGTGGAGTGGAGGCGGAAGGTGGGGGTTGGAATAAGAGAGGGGAAGGGTCCGGATCAAATATAGAGTAATCGGTGGTGGTGTGAGGTTGGGAGGCGCATGGGAAAGACGTCTCGTCAAAGGTGACATGACGAGACAGAATGATCTTACTGGAGGACAGTTCGAGGCACAGATAGCCTCGGAAATCGGTGGGGTAGCCAAGAAAAACGCACAGAGTAGAGCGTGGGGCAAGCTTGTGGGGTCTAGTGGCGGAGAGATTGGGGTAGCAGGCACAACCAAAAACACAAAGATGGGAGTAGGAGGGTTGTTTTTGGTAAAGGATGGAGGTAGGCGTGTGGTATTGTAAGAGGTTGGATGGAAGGATGTTGTGTAGGTAGACCGAGGCATGGAGTGCCTCAACCCAAAGGTGTGGTGGCAGGGACGCATGAGCTAAGAGAGAGAGCATGATCTCGTTAAGGCGGCGGATCATGCGTTCCGCCTTCCCGTTTTGTTGGGAAGTGTGCGGACAAGAAAATCGAAATTGTAGTCCGTGGGTGGTGGCGTAGGATTTAAAATTGAGGTTATCAAACTCACCACCTTGAGCATGAAGCTTAAACAACTTGACCCAGGTAGAGTAGGAGACTTTGGTACCATCAAGAACACGTATTTTGTGTTGTATGTTGGTGACGGTATAGACTGGGTGAAGGGGAGAGGCAGGCTGCGTTTTAGCTGAAGCAGCAGCTGGTTGTTTTGGAGGGTCGATGTCAGCCATGGAAGACGACCGAAAAAGAAACAAGGTTGATGTGGTTTAGGGCCAGCCGAAGCCAAAGCAAGGATGGCTTGGTAGAGCGAGGCTCTGATACCATGTAAATTGGTAAACTCTCTTGATTGATTTCATTGATATGATGATGTATTTATACAAGGTGAATCACAACTAACTAGGAGATATACAAGGAAAAGATATACATGACAAATATAATACAAAACTAATATTTATGCAAATAAACCACTCGGTCAACTAGGGTTGACCGGATACCAATCTTGCGTAGCTAATAAGATCATCATAAGAAAATAAAAAAATTCATGGTCCAAAACTGTTTCAGGTCAACTATAATCACAAGAAGTGGTGGCTTCGACGTTTCTACTTTTGAATAGGCGGGTTGGGTTTTATCTGTAAGTTAGCTTAAAAGAAATCAGGTCGAAAGTTGCCACCCATCTAATCAACTCTTTTTTTGTTATTTTAAATAAAAATGTAATTACTAATAATATTTGTCACACTAATTATTAATAAAAATATAGGAAAATGTATGTGTAGTCCATCCATGAAATCAACCTTTTTCATTGGGGACACATACCCATACCTTTTAATTATCTCAAAGGACACCTTAGTATTATCCAATTTTATTTATACGAATTTGCATCAAACATGCCTAATGGTGAACATGCTTTTAAACCTTAAGACAAAAATGCCCTCATAGCGATTCAAGGTAAAAAAGCTAAGGTGTTTCTGTCACTTTACAATATTGCGGCATGTCATTTACTAGATTTGGTGGAAATGAACCGCATGCATGCTGGGTTGGCTTATTGAGTAGTTTAAGTATATGGGTAAACTTGATAATAAGGTGAATAGTTAGGTGTCCTCTACATAAATTATCACTATAAAAGTGTTGGACCAAAAGTATTTCTCTTGACATGGTTTGTGCCAAAAGTTGCTTGGTTTGACCCATTACCCAACCCATATGACTTGCTCATTTTGCCATCTCCATTGAATGCTATTACTATTATCTTTTTCTGCTTACTAGCTTATAAATACTAGAGGATGTTTTATATCATTTTACTATGTGAAGCTGATTGCTAACAAACTTTGTACAGATGGCAATTATCCAGCATTTTCTTATGGAGCCATTAAGCTTCACAGTGAAAGGCTTACTTGATGAAGAGGTTAGCTAGGAGCTATTCTGTTCCAATTATGCTCATATTTGTGTTTATTTATTTTCCATGTGTTATATTTTTTAGTTGCCTAGACTAGTTTTCTTTCCTGTTTTTGTGTCTTGTGTTTTGTGCCTCTTGACCTTATGCACCTTTAGACTTTAATATTATGAAAGATTTGCATAAAAAGATAACCGACTTTGTTTTTAATTTCTATCTGGGGTATAGATTTGCCACCATCCAACCCCTCCCAGACCCTGCTTCTAGTGGGATATACTGGTATGTTGTTTTTGTTGTTGTATCTGGGGTATGTTTCTTTATTTTCATTCATAGAAGCGTCATACTTTCAAAAAAATGGGATAACAAGCCTGATTTTCAAAATTGATTCAGGGTGATCTAACAACATGGTTACCTAGTCAAAACAATGATATGGCAGCTGACGTGCCTGTAACTTTGACCATGCTTTCTTTTATTTTCTCTAATGTGGCTTCAACAAGATGCCCATAATCATTCCAAAGAATAAAAAAACGAGAATTTACTACAACTGCAGGCTATGCAATTTGCACTTCATTTATTAATACTGGTATTTATGTACTTGTTCATGACCCTATAGTAATCCCAAAGATTTAAAGATGATAATATACTAAAATTGCAGGTTACACAGACAGATGCATTGCCTGCACAAGCTCTTGATCTTCCATCTTGTATGAGGTGCATACGATTGTATTGCAACTTTAAACCACTTAATCACTTATGAATGGATCTATTTGGATCATGTTTTATCTATAATATGGTCAAATGTGTCAACCAGGTTGAAAGTCGCCAAAACTGAAATTTAAATGCATTAAATCTTCTAAATCCTTATTCAAAAGTTAAATTAAAAGTTAATTGGCATAATTTGCCATAATATTTGACAGACTAAATATATTCAGAAAAGATAAATCATTTTGACAAAAAGTGTGTCGAGTCAACCCAACTTGACCCTTTTCGCCACATCTAGAAAAACCTATGAAATGGGATGTGTGATAAGTTATGCTTTCTATCTTCTTGTAAGGAGATTTTCTGAACCAAAAAGTGGAGCTTTGTTAAGTGGAGCATCAAAAATGAAGGAAATGCTGAACTTGTGGAGCTCTGTGGTTTTGGTGAGACCAAAGTTTGTCTTCATCTTTAGTTCTCTGAGATTATTGTCATGTGATTCCTAATATAAGAAGTAACCGTGATAAATTAATTTTTCTTTTTAGAATTTTCTTTTACTATAAGATCCCAGTCTTGTATCTAACTTTTAGTTTCTACTTCAATTAACATTTTCATTTGATTTAGTTGGATGATTTGGGACCTTGTTATTTTAATTTGGTTTTAGGTTCTAAATATATTGTTACGTTTTTGTATAACGTTCCCCATGTTACTTGCGCTTTATTTCAGATTTTAACAGTTATTATGTTTTCCGTGACTTACATGTTGTTACTGGGATTTATTTGTCAAAATTACATGTAGTGACAATGTAAAAGAATCTTTTATGGTGAATATATATAAGCTCTCTTATGAATTGTCAAAATTACATGTGTACCTATAAATTCTCTTATGAATGTACAAGACCTTACCTCTAGTTTTAATGGATAAGTTCGAGGTGTCTTGGAGATTTAGAATGATAAGCACCTCGTTTTCCTTTCTTTTTTATTTTTTTATGAACCTTAAAGTAATTTGTTACAGTGTTTGCATGAAGCGGGAAAGAATCAGAAAACCACCCTCTTAGATTTATATGATGAAGCGTTGGATCCAAAGCATTACGACCAGAGGAATTCTGATCATTTGGAACTAAAACCAGATTCTCAAAGGTCTTCATGGAACCGTGGCATGCATGGGCAATCATTTGAAAGGCAAAAGGGCGGTTTAGCTGGCAACATAATTTGCCGGATAAGGTTAGTAAAAGACATATTTCTTGTTTTGTTGTTTGATTCTTAATCATACAGTTTGGTTTAATAATATTAGTAACTTGAAACAGAGGGTAACCGGTAGCTTGTCATAATGGGTAACTTTTATATAACATAATTTAGGAGGTTGTATGCATTAAATTTACACATTGGGGTGGCTTATAATCCGTTTGACTCATTCCTTTCCAGCTAAATTTTTTTGTTGACTTGTTAGACATAAAACATAACCCAAATTGACCCACTCATAAGTGATTGGGTGGTCAAAATTGCTGCTTAAAATATGAAATTATTACGCAAGTAAACTGAGACAACTTAAGCCAACAATCTTTAATGGAGTATCACATCAATTATTTATTGTTAAGGGGGTGTTTGGATGTTCTTTTGAAAGTGATTATGTGATATTGGATGCTAAGAATCAGATTCTGAATTGTAATGGCCGTAGAAGATTGTGTTTGGATGTGCTTATAATGTTGAATTTGTAGTAACAACAATTTATATTGTATGTTTTGGTGTTCAACGGAACTTGATTGTTTAAGAAACTAATAGATGAAATAGCAAAAAAGAAATGAGATAATCAGAGGCAGAATTTTCTATCCAAAGTTCCAAACAATAAAAACTGCCATTAGAAATACCCTTCTAAATCTTCTTTTCCATCAGATATATCGTGGTTGTTAACAAATCAATTTGTACTTATTGTGTATGATCTTTATTAATATATAATGATTATTACATTTGTTAATTTCGTTGTAATACGCTCATGTTATCACTCAGGGACCTGCCACCCGCTGCTTTGTTTCAGTTGCTTGAAAATTGGGATAAACAAACTAATGGTGTCAACAAGGTATGACCAGGTTACAGCTGTTTTTGGTATTCGACCTTGTTAACACCATCTTTTTGACTAGTTGACTTTTTTTTAATTAATTCTAGATTCATGAAAAAGTAAAGGAGCTGCAGTTGCAAGAAAAATTCGAGGATGGTAATTTGAAAGAATCTCCAAGTAGATTTAGGTATTGGAATTTGATCTCATTTTTTATAATGGGTCTATCAGGGTTGTGTTTTATCTCCAGTTGATCAAATAAAAAAAAGCTAAAAGAGAAACAGGTTAAATGGGTTGAAAGTTGCCCCAAAGTAGTTTATGTATATAACCTCATAAACCGATTTAGATAAAAAAAATTATTACTGTAGTAATAAAAATTTTCTAATCAGATTGACGCGTCAAGTATTTATAAAACATTAAAATGGACCAGAAAAAATGTTTCTGGGCTAGCCAAACCTGTAAAGTAACACATTCTGACTTGATCTTCTTTTGGCTTGTGACCCAACCTGCCCATGTTCGCATATATTCAATTTGAAAGGACTAGTTGAAAGTTTCATTTAGAAAGGATACAAACAGCAATCATTTAACTTTGTGATATTAAACTCAACTACATATATATGACAGGAAACAAACGATCCGAAATGGCAATTCAGATAGAGGTAACAAAGCGTTAAACGAGAAAGCTACTGCTCTGATTACTTGCATGGCAAGGTAACCACATTCTACATCTTATTTTAAAGTTCATATTTAGCAAGTTGGATAAAAATACTGATTTTCTAGTAAAAACCATATTTTTATATGAGGCATGGGTTTAATATATTCTATGCTCTTCAGTTGTGTAAATGAAAATTAGAAGCTTATTGCTCTGTTATTTCTCTAGATGAAATATCAGCTTTATTAACATATAGGCAAGTGTCAAATAATAGTTATGGTTTTAAATTCTTCCATGTGATTGTTTGTGTATGAAGCAGGGATCATATGCAGCCCATTGAGTGCATTACTTTCCATGAAATTGTCTGCTTCAAAAATGTTGACAAGCTGCAAGCTGTAAGTCATGTAAACAAAGAAAATAATTGTTCTGTTTAGTGTGTTGGTAGCATGTATGTCTGAATGACCCTAGTATTCATTTAAATAAATAGGTTTAATATATAATGTTAAACAAATAATAATATGCTCATGAAAACACAGAAAATAAATTTGTATTGTGATACTTTGATCTAATACAGTTACTTTTTACACTTGTTATTTTACAATCTGACAATTAAATTGACGACCTTGTTTTTTTCTTATCATACTTGTTTGGTAGGCATTAGTAGGAGATCCTAGAAAAAGGATCCAACTTGATCTATTGGAGTGCCACAACTTCTTGAAGTGTAGTTGCTGCACCAAAAGCCCCAAAATTCCAATGTCATCAATGCATGATACAACATTAATGTAAGATGTTTATTTCATTATACAAATGACTGAAGATCGTAATTTATTTTTAATGACAATTATGTTCTTTTCGGCACAAGTCCAACCCATGTGCTAATGGATGGGTTGATTTTGGGTTGTACTATATCTCAGACGGGTTAAATGATCTAACATTAAAAGTATTAGCTAAAAGGGGAATGGGTCAAACAGGTCAAACAAATCGTAAAATTCATTTTAATGCAATATTATTTTATTCAAAGATTGGGAGTATTATTAATAATAGTATTATATAGTTCTAAATCATGATTAACACCATATATATCTGTACTTTCTTTAAAATGAACAAAAATATGTTTAACAGTCAACCTAACCTGGCCTGATGGAGCCTGGTTTGACTCATACTAAAAGTGACTATTTCAATCAACACTCGTATAGTCGTAATGACCTGTTACTCAACTACCGACCTATCCATATTGCCGCCTCTTGGGAAAGTGTACTTGTGGAGAAATTCCTAGCTTCCTTTATCACATAAACAAATCAGTACATTTTTATAATGTAAATCACAAAAATTGGCATGTGATTTACTCGTATATCGGTCATCACCCCTGAACTTTAGTAATCGCATTAACCATCCATATTTTGAAAATATGTTGCACTTTTGCTCCCTTTGCCGTTTCACAGCCGAGCTGTTAAATCTTTGTAAAAGACCGTTTAATCCTTTTCAAAGTCACTAGTTTTGTCACCATAGTCTGTAAATTTATAATCTGTGTAGGAAAAGTGTATTTATATTTTAATCTTCTATTATATTTAATAACTTTTGTACATTTGCAGGTATACTCTAGCTCAGGAGCATGGTAATCTTATCAATCTCCATGATTGGTATCAATCTTTCAGGGCAATCATTTTGCAAAAAACCGTTAAAGACAAACGCAAATCAAAGGTTTCACCATCTCCCAAGAAAAGAAAGATAAGCGCCGAACCTCAAAATATAACAGAAGCCTCTGTTCAGTATCCTTATTTTAGCATGCATTATCTATCTTCTGCTTGCATTTTATTAAGGGTTAATTGCACAAAAGACAACCTATTTTCACATTTGTATCAATAATAGGAACATACTTTATAAATATGACCAGAAATAGCAACATACGTTCATTTTTTACCAGCAATAACAATATAACTACCCCATGGTTATTATGATTGGTAAAAAGAATGGAAGTATGTTTTAAAGTACTTGGTTCAATTATAGCAAAAACAATGGCTTCTCAGTTGGGCCCTGAAAACATTGTGCCGGACTGTATGGTACTGCTTCAGTGTCTGTCTAGTATTGGTTTAGTACTGGTTCGGTCCCAAATCAAGCCAGAACCAACTGTTGGGGTAGGGATTCAAGCCCAATTCCTTATCGGTATGACGTTGTTTAGCTAAGAAAATGCGGTATATATTTTGTTTAAAGATTGAGTCGGGTCTGAGACCTCACCCACAATATATGTGATCCTGTTCCGGTTTTCTATTATAAATTCGGCCCCAATCCAGTTTGGTTTGGTTTTGTGAAATCTTTAACCTTATATCGTACAGAGCGCGGTTTTGTAGGGCAGTAACGGAGCTCCAAATCACAGGACTAGTTCGGATGCCTAGCAAGAGACGACAAGATTATGTGCAGAAGGTGACCTTTGGACTCTAACCCTTGAGCTATCATAATTATGTTGTAGCATGTATATCTTATAGCTATAAGCTATAGTTTATGAACTAATTGTTATGTATTTACAATCGTTTATGAAAATGCTTTTAAGTCATATTCAATTTTCTGCAAGTCAAGTCATGATTAGATTAAATAAATTTTTGGTGAAGCTCACTCAAGTGGAATCAGGGTAGGAGTGAGAGTGAGCATGGTATGGTTTAGTGTGGCGTGTTGTTTAAAATCAAATTATAACTGAATACCTTGTTTATCAAAAACTCATATCTAATCGGTTTGAGTTATCAGATTATGTAACGCCCCAAAATTCATAACTCATTGGTTTGAGCTCTTAAGTTGCTATCACAATGTTTATAGATGTGAAAAGAACAAAGAGAAAGCGAGCGCCAACAAGTTTTAGGATTTGATTTGATTATTTTGGTTACCTCAATAACCATATAAAACAAACCATCTGTGATTTAATTGTTTTGTTATTTTGGATAATCTTTTTGGTTATGATTCAGTTAATTTCCTAAGTCTGTGTTTGTTAACAAAGTGATGTCCAGTGAAATAATTGTCATCCGCGACAAGGAACCACTTCTGGAAAGTAGTGGATCCTAGGTTTATAAATTGTACATAACTGCTAAAAAAGTTTAGACCATGATACAATGACAAATCTAAAAAATTAACTGTTAGAATAGCACCTGCCGCATACGTAATGTTAGAACGAGGCAAAATCTGACTTATTCGTAATTTGTAATCAGAGTTGTCAATTCGTGATATGTGATCTAGACTGGAATCTTAGCTCATATTCAACTCGAGTTAGTTTGATAGTCAGTTAATTTGCTATTTTTTTGAGTTTGATAGACTAATACAAACCCAGATCCTAATGGGTGGGTTGCTGGGCCTTGGTACCGGGTCAAAGGGGCATCAGCCTAGTGGGGTTAGTGGATAAATGGTTAGCTATTGTTTAGGGAGTAACTGCAGTCTAACTGACCTGGTTAGCTGTTGTTTAGGGAGTAACTACAGTCTAACTGCCCCTATTCTTCCTATTTATGTTTACTTCTTAGGATGTGTGTGATTGTCTTTGTTTAGTTTATCAAAAGTAGGGTTTCTAAACCTTGTAATCGGAGATCACCCTTCTCGAACATGGCTCTATCTGTACTTTTTATTTGAAGTTAATCAAGCCGACTTTTGAGTTCTATCATTTGGTTCCATTGCCGGGAAATCGAATGACACCTGTAACCCGGAACTTAGCAGATCAACTAGCAACCATTGCAGCAAAACTAGATGTCATTCTTGCATATTGGAGGGACGATGTTGAAGAAATCAAAGTTCAAGTGATCTGAGATTGTTGTAACAGTGAAGAATCAGAGGATAATTTGAAGAACACGGTGGTTGAGGAACTGCAGAGGTTTGAGCATGACCTTCTTCAGCCACTTAGATCCAGCGTTGGTGGCAGAATCACTGACCAACGCAACATAAGCGGTGATGGGATTGAGGGCACCAATGAAATGGATGACGGAATGCACGCCGACAAAATTGATGGCACCGCAATTGAAGCTTGGGCACCGGCAAATAAATTAACAGCAAAAAGCAGCCATGATCGGAAGAGGATAGGATAAATTAGTGAAATTAGAGGCTTGCTTAAAGATATTGACCCACCGATCTCGTTAGATGCAAGGTGTCAAGGAGATAAAAGCATGTTGATTTCTTCCACATATACACATCTGAAACGCAATGAATTCCTGAAATATGCCTCTGATCTGCCTTATTTGTGCCCTAGGATACTCTTTTCTGGTCTAGCACGTTTCAAAACTTACCAAGCAACACTGGCACTTGCGAAACATGTGGTTATAATTTTTATCACTGTGTGGGACCCAGGAATGGGAAGAGCAATCAGAATTCAGCAGCCTTTCATCTCCTATCTGTGGAGCCATTTGAGCACTGGTCCAACATTCGACTTGAGGTCAAGTCGCTTGTCCAGGGAGGATGCATTGATACAAACCCAGATCCTAATTGGGTGGGTTGTTGGGCCTTGGTACCGGGTCAGGGCAGCAGCCTAGCAGGGTTAGTGGATAAATGGTTAGCTTTTGTTTAGGGAGTAACTGCAGCCTAACTGACCTGGTTAGCTATTGTTGAGAGAGTAACTACAGCCTAACTGACCTGGTTAGCAATTGTTGAGAGAGTAACTGCAGCCTACTGCCATATTCTTCCTATTTATGTTTACTTCTTAGGATGTGTGTGATTGTCTTTGTTTAGTTTATCAAAAGTAGGGTTTCTAAACCTTGTAATCGGAGATCACCCTTCTCGAACAAGGCTCTATCTGTACTTTTTATTTGAAGTTAATCAATCAGACTTTTGGGTTCTATCAATGACTTTGTATGATTCTTATAAAAATATCTCAAACAAGTTAACTATAAACTAAAACTGTATAACACATAAATTTATCAACATAACATGAAATAAAGGAATAAATGCAAGTGATATATATGGATGACAAACGAACCCGAACCCAAACTTGTAGGTAAGAGAGTAATTTACTAATTCACCTAGTTTTTAGTTTTATATTTATAATTTCTTAGGAATTAAACTATATAAGAATTAAAAATAGTAGATATGTATATGAGAGTCCTAACATATATTATTTAACAAAGTAACGAATATAATCGTTATCCGACATAGATATACAATCAGGTATGAGATTTGGATTATCAATTTGCGTCTCATTGTCATCTCTTGCTAGATAAAGGGTTGTTGCCAACATCTGAACAATAAGTATTGGACCAGTAAGAGGTCTAGCTGGTTAATAGATTCTGAATCAGTATGTGTTGTTTGTGTTGAAATACATATTTTAATATCAATTCGATGTCAAACATATATTTGATCTTATCTATTAACGTTGGTTTATTTTTTTTGTCTTTGCATATTGAATACTTGAGCAAGTTAGTTGCTTGGATAAATTCATGGGCTGCTGCAAGGAGGCTTGGAGCTGTTTAGTTCGTTTGATTCGTTGGCTTCTTATTTTATCATTTGTAAAAAGGCAACAATATACAACTCATAAGATGATGATCTCGTGCGTATTTCGTCCAAGTTTGAAACCAATGGAGCACCTAATGTCATCATATGTCAACATTGGGTCTTCATCTCTTTTGTAGATTTCAGATTAGTCAAGTTTATAGTCTAATGTTCATTCTCAAAGATAGAGAAAATATTGTCTTCTTCATTTGGTGTTTAGAGAAGAGTCTATTCTGTTTATTCTCCATTGGTCAATTTTCATACTCCTGGTTTTGTATTTCTTTGTTTCTGGACAATAAAAGTTGAAATTGAGATTTCTTGACAGTTTGGTTAAATCTTTGAATAACCGTGCATAATGACTATTTTACCCCTCTAGATTACTTTGTGTGGATGAAATGTATCTGTTTGCTTGCCGTTTGACTTTTGTAGGTCAAATGAGTTGGTTTCTATTCTTGAAATTGATAATAATTGTAACCCGTTAAGTTCAAACTTAAGAACTATCTTACAAGATGAGAAGTTTTTTTTTAAGTGATGGCATTTCAATGCAAGTCACCACAGATGAAAATGAAAAACAATCTGAAGTTTATAATCATAATCATCATGGTAAGATAAAATCAAAGACAACTTAAATAAAGAAGGTTGAAATAAAGAGTCTTTTTATTACATCTGATGCTTATCAAGGGAGGTAGGAAAAAAAAACATGTATGTTCCCTTTGTGAAAGCAAGTGCAACATCAACCAACATGAAATGAAGATTTCATAACAACATGAAGAGAGATGAAAGAACAAACAGAAAAGAGATGAAAAACAACCTTTGCAAGAGGGGTGGACGCTGGAGGGGGAGGTTGCGAGAGGAGGTGGCTGGCGGAGAGGGAGGTCGTTGGCGGGTGGAGGAGGTGTAGATGGTCACTTGAAAGCCCCTTTTCTTGTAGACCTGGGCATGTTTTTCGAGCGTTAATTTTTCGGTCGAGCATCGAGCGAGCGCAAACGAAAGACGAACAATTTGTACAGCTCTACTATCAGAACTGAGCAGAGCGACCCTTTGCTCGTGCTTGGCTCGTTTACAAACCGATCCGAGCCTATCGCTCGTTTACAAACGAGTAGAAGTTCGAACGAGCATTTTTCGAGCAAATTCAAAACAAGAATCGCACGAGCGCCGAGCGCTTTGAACAACCCTAGGTAGGAGAAGCGGAGGTCAACTAGGAGAATTGGGTGTTGATGGAGAGTTTTGTTTGAGAAGGAGTAAAGTCGTAAACATTTCCATTCTGTATTGTGATGTAACTTAGGGATTGTTTGGTAGACTTTTAATAGTCATTAAGAGGATACATCTTAATGGGAATAATTTCTTAGTGATTAAGATGTTACTCTAATGTTAAATGGTTAAAATGTAATATTTTAATGTTACATCTTAATGATTCAACATTAATGTTATTTCTTAATCATTAAAAGTCTATAAATCATTAAAAGGTAGTTTTTAATAACTATTAAAAGGCTATCAAATAACTTTTTAATCATCAATGCTGAATGAAATGGTTAAGAAGTATTTTTTTTAAACAAACATCATCACCTTTTACCGATTCAAAGGTAAATTTTTAATAAAATCATTAAAAGGTTATCAAATATCCATCCACTCTACTTGTGAAGCAATAAGAGCTTTTTAACAAATCAAAGTTTTTTTTATCAATTATGTACTTTTTTCAATGAAGAGTTACATATATCCATCCATCCACTAAATAAATTACATATATTTTCAAAAACAAATTTTAATGCATAAAATACAATGTTTGCTTTGAGATAAAGAAAAACATGTAATTGATCTTTTTTTCAATATACATGGGGGAAAGTGTACCCGTGTTTAAACAAGGTTTAATTTCATAATTACCTTCTAAAGTTCAATTATATCATATATACCCAAACAAAATTACAAATATCAAATATACCCAAAAGTAACAAAATTACCATCCTACCCTTGTAAAATATAAAGTTTTTACATAAATGGTATCTTCTTCACCAAGTTCTTCTCCATCATGTACTTCCTCCTCCACCGGTGCGCGACAAGATCCGTAACTTCGTCCCCCTTCACGTCCTCACCTTGCCGGAGCTCGCCGCCGTCGTCTCCCCCATCGCCTCCGTTATCTACCTCCTCAGCTTCTTCGGTGTCGACTTCGTTCAATCCATCATCCGACCTTCTCCTGATTCATGGGAGATCGAAGACAATGCCTCCGAACAACTGCTAATGGAAGAACAAGAAGAAGATAAGCCCGTTAAACCATGTGGGCAAGCATTAACTCCCCACATTATCCCCACGTCGGAGCTAGCGGCGGAGATGAAGAAAAACAACCACCACCCACCCCCGGTTAATGAGCTGACGTCGGAGGAAGATGAACACATCGTGAAACTGGTGGTCGCGGGTTCGATCCCTTCATACGCTCTACTGCTCTAGAATCGAAGCTCGGAGACTGTAAACGGGCGGCGGCGATACGGCGGGAGGCGCTGTAGCGAATCACCGGAAAGTCATTATCGGGGTTGCCGGTTGTAGGCTTCGATTAGATTCAATATTGGGGCAATGTTGTGAGATGCCGGTGGGGTATGTGTAGTTTTCAGTGGGGATCGTGGGACCGTTGTTGTTGAATGAGTTGGAGTTTTCGGTCCCGATGGCAACCACGGAGGGGTGTCTGATGGCGAGTACTAATAGAGGGTGTAAGGCGATATACGTATCCGGAGGTTACAATTTTTGTCTGATTGAAATAAGTTTATTTTATAAAAAAAGTATGAAAGTTTATTTTATATATGGGCATATACGAAAAATAGATATTTAAAAATAATGAGGACAAAATAGTCATTTCTTAGTAAAATTTTAATGAATTGGGCATATATGATATTTACAATACTTTATAAGGGTATATATGATATATTAATTTTTATAAAAATATATATAATATTTTAAAACTTTATAAGAGTATATATGAAATTGTCCCTTTAATCAATTTCAACGTTTATAATCCCTGTGCCATATTAATATGTATAAACTGCACTTCCCCTTTTTGCTTATTCAAATTTCAAATTCAAGAGCTCAAAGCAAAATTTAGGGTTTGAAATCAAGCAAATCAAAATGGCAGAAAGGGGAAGTGCAGTTTATACATATTAATATGGCAAATATATGATATTTGCTGTTACGATGAGCAAATATCAATGAATAGTTGAATATGAACCAGTGAAGTTATGGCCTTGAATTTGAAAACGACTATTTTACAAATCAAAATAGCTGTTACGAAAACGACTGTTTGGATCGTAGCTGTTTGGATCGTAGCTGTTACGATGAGCAAATTACTTCACTACGATCCAAATTACTTCACTGCTAGCTGTTACGAAAACGACTGTTTGGAGGTCTAAACGAATGAGTTTTTGATGTTTTATATATCAACAGATTCGTCTTTCGACGAACTTCGTCATGGACATAAGGTTTAACTGATTTGAATATGTTATGAAAAATTTATGGCCTCTGTAAGTTGGCTGTAAAATACGGGATTAAATCAACTATTTAAAGCTTATTTTTAAACAAAATGAACTATTTATAGCGTTTGTTAATAATTTATGAAATTACAAAATCTTTATAATTCCACAATTTTCATGATTGATCCATAATTATAGATAATACAATGCCCAAAAATAAAATAATAATTTGAATTATTATTTAGAGTCCATTTTTATAAAAATGGCTATTTATAACATCTATAAACCATATTTTATAAAAATTATTAAGGTGTTTGTAACAATTAAATTTATAGAAATTAACTAAGTAACCTTTAAAAATATTTGAAGTTTACAAAATAGTTTGTATATTTATAAAAAATATTTTTTGTAATTTATTTAAGGCTAAAAGCCTTTTAAAAAAAACATGGGGGTGCCCGGGTTCGAACCCGGGACCTCATGTTAGGGGCAACAGTGACTTAACCAATGAACCAAGGCATCAGCCGCGATATAATTCAGCTTTTAATTCTTAAAAACAAACTTAAACAATTTCCCCCAATTTGACATAAACTCTAGTTTCATACCCGATCAAATTGAAGTATCAATCGCTGTTGTTAACAGAAATGATCATAGGGATTTCAATCCCAGACTAAAATCGAGTGGGTATATGGGTTTAATTACCTGATTCGATGTAATTTCAATGAAGATCGAGTACAAGAAAAGAATCGCGATCTGTATCACTGGTTCGATGCTCAAATCACGATGATAATCAAATTCCTTTCGTATGAAGCTTCAACGGTTGTTTATGATTCAAAGCCCTCAATCAATTGCAGTTCCAAGTGTGCAGAAGGTGTAGTTCGGGTGGTTACAGGTCCGCGACTGAGGATAGCACTCGAACTTGGTGTTTGTGTGTTTTCAGATTAATTGGAACTCAATGGAAAGTTTTAAACGATTAAATGATTGTGTGTGCACAATTAATTCGATTAATTTTATTGTTCAGTGCGTGATTGTGGTGAGTGGTCGGCCGAAAGGCAAAATCCCACTACACCGACTCTAAAATCCCACTACATCCTTAGATTTGTCTTCATAACTATTAAATATGATACAAATGTAGACTATTTAAACAATAGCAATCATTTCATTTAGAAGGTTTGGTGATATAATATTTAAAAATAGAGTATGGATGACTTTTAAAAATATGAACCGATTGGCCCCATTAAACATAAAACGTAACCCAAGTTGTATGGAACCAACACCTACATTTTTGTTATCCTATCAATCCATGACTAAGCAAATGATATTTCAAATATAACAAATTCTCTACCTCAAAGAAGTTGATGCTGGAGTAGAAAACAACATGTAGCTGAAGAAGTTAGAAAACTGCCTCTGGTGCAAGAAAAATGTTAATAAAAAATAAATCTTGCAATTATACCTTCCAAGTGGATCTTTCAGCCCACACAAAAAGAAGAAGACAATGACCTGGACCTTTCTCTGATGGCTTTTTCACAAAAGTATCACCTCTGCTGAAAGCATTCGGAAACATCGAACAGAACTAAGAACTAACAGGGTAAAAACAATATTATGAACACAAGCCAATCAAATAATTAAACTAATTATAATACGTTAAGGATCCATGGCACCATTGCAGAGAATGTGATATTGACAAACATACAGACAAAGAAATTATTACCGAGAAATTGAAGGGGCACATACGCGAATTGGCTCGATCTCAACTGCTGTAGATATCAAAATTCCATAAACATACAGAGAAACCTGCCCATGCTCATCCCTAATTCATAAAAACAACAGGTGATTGAAAGTAATTCACTAGAAAAATAAAACATATATTAAACTACTATGTGTTGTAGTTCTTCTAAGATGAAGACAAAAGTAGTACAAGCCAACTTACAGTAACAATGTAGGATTGTCTGGGATGGTAATTTTTTTAATGAAAGCATAAAATAACTAGACCTTAATGAGGCTGAAACTACAACACTAAGAGAAACCTGTGTCATAGATAATATAGTTGAAATTTTATTCCAAGTATAACCATATGCAAAAAACCTCCAAAACCTTTTACATGAAAAAATTTATAATTCTGACAATATAGTTTATGTAAATATATCTAAAAAGAATATAACAGAAATGGTTGCAAGCCGACAAAACCCAACCCCTTTTAATCTATAGCAAAAATATTAAGTATTTTGACCCGAACCCTTATTGACAAGTTACCCGGGTTCTTGACCCTACCTTCTTTGCCACCCCTAGTATACGTTTATCTTCTTGAATCTTACAAACCCTTCGGTTTTGCATCCAGCTTCATCTGGTGCACGTCTTTTAGGGGCTGTTTGGGAGTGCTTTTTTACATCTCCTTTTGACTTTTTAGAGGGGTGAAAAGACCAAAATCCCCCTCCAAAAATCACCAGAAGTCCCTTTAGCATTCCTGAAATTGTTCCAGCTTTATCCTTCAATTTCGCAACCCGGGTGCAATCGTTTCACCCAATTCCTCCATTGTCCATAGGGATCCAGATCTTGCAATAGCATTCAATTATTGAGTGTCTCTATCTGCTGAAAATTATACGTTAAAAACACAAAGGGTAAAACCGAGAGCAGAGAAGTAGGTGGAAGAACCCTAACAACAGCCGTTCGATGGCACCATTTACAGCGGACGAATTCACTGTTCCTCATATCTCAGATAATGATCTCAAGGTTTTCATCTTCTTCTTCGTATATCTTAATTTCACCACGTTTATATGACAAAAGTTTCCATAAGGTTCAATCTCAAGCCTTTTTTGCACTCAAATTTCATAGCAATTTCTTATTCTCTCGTCTCTAGTTTCGTTCATTAGTCGCACTTGAATTCACAGTTTCAAAACCAGCTAGCGAATGTAGTGTATCTGTGTGTAATTGATCGACAATCGCATTTAGGAATGGCGAATCTCGCTCAAAAGCAATGCGTCTCTGTGTGTGATATACTGATATATACAATGAATCACGCTTATTGATATCATATTAACATATGTCAGAGTGTCAGACACAAAGCCGTAGGTCCAACCAGTTGATTTAGGGGTGGTAGTTGGTGATTATCATTCATGGTGTGGGAACCTTATAAGTAGTATTTGAATTTCACAAGCTAGATTGAAAATACGGTGTTGACTTTTTCTTTTACTTTACAGCCATTTTTCGTGCTACACAAAGCGTCTAGCAGTCAACAACATGTTAGAAAACCGGTTGGAAGGACTAGTAGAAAAGTGAAGGTTAATTTGTCATCTTCTTTAGCTGCTAGTGATGAATCTGATCTTTTGGATGATCAGTCACACAAGAGCTCAAGATTGAAAAATTTTCATGATGCTTGGATCAAAATCGAATCGACCGTTAAGGTTAGGTTCATTCTCTCTGGTGTGTTATTTTTTATCTTTATAAAAACATTAATGCTGATGTAATCATTTTGTAATGCAGGATGTTTTGCAGAACATTCATGCTAATGTATTTAATGAGATAAATAGCTGGGTACAAAAATCGTTTGGTGCCATTTGTTCAAGTGGCAAGCTTGACGCCAACAAAGCCACTTGTTCATACCCTATTGTAACTGATGTTACATCTAAACAAATTTTTACTGCCCTTGTGGTCATGAGTAAGTTCCTACTGCATTTACGTGATTTAAGTTATTTATTTGTTAGGAGCTCTTGCATACTTTTATGAATGTCTAACAAATATGTCAATTTAAATTAGGGATGATGTATGTCGAATTCAACCAAGTATTCAACTTTTTCCATTAAGGTCATACTCACACATATATTGAAAGCACATTTTACACAACTCAAGTATGGATTCGTTTCATTCACACCAATGTTGGTCACAAAACTTATCGGGTGATGAAAATGCTTAAAAACAAATACTTCTGTTTTGATGAGGTGTTGGTATTTACAGATTAAAATCGTTGTCTTATCAATAACATCAAGGGATTTGTCATTTTTTCTAGACTATAATTGTTTGAAGGGATAACCTATGTGGAGGCCATCCAAGTATTAACTCTTTCCATTAAGGCCATCTACATATTGAAATTACTCTATAGGCCACTTAAGTATATACCTGGTTCCATTTATACTAGTTTAGGTCAAAAATACGTCAGGTGATAAAAATGCTAAGGATTTTAAAAGACAAAGATCTTTGATGAGGTGTCCACATGCTATAGGTTAAAAATGTTATTTTTTACAAAACTATTTAGCAATTTTTTGGAATTGGTATAAAGTTCACATGTTTTTTCTCGTGGTTCATGTGATACTAAATATCATCTCTCTGATTTGCAGGCAACATAGAATTTGTTGACGATCTTCAGACATTTGCTGATCTAGGTGTACATTTACAGTCCCATGGTTGCCATGTGGCAAACCTGTCATCAGTTGATTTTTCAGCTAAAAGTGGAATAGGTGGTTGTTTGAGAAGTTTATTAAGGCAGATCTTGAATGGTAGCATTGATGTAAGATTTGTGATGTTATATTAAAAACCATTGTTTCTATATTCGTGTCTTAATTAATTTGTTGTGTGTTTTTACCATCTTATTATAACAGGCAGCCGATATATCTATCTTAGCATCTTGGTATATGGAGCATGATAATTTTAAGAGCCCTGTGGTTATTATTATTGAAGATATGGATAGGTGCAGTGGGTCTGTACTTTCTGATTTCATTCTCGTGTTGAGGTATAGTGGCTCAAGGAATGGATATTTTACTATTTGCTAGAGGTGGAAAAATTGGCGGGTCGAGTGGTTTGTTAACAGGTCAAAAGGGGTATTTTTTGTCTGAGTTGGGTTGGGTTGTGTTCAAAATTTTGAAATCTTTGTTAATAATTAATGTGTCGATTGTCAAATACGATTATACAGGTTATAGTGTTTTGAATAATGTTCTATTTTTAATAAAACGATTTTGGTCTTTTATGCATTAGAAGTAGGGCAAATGTTGCATAACTAAGTATCTGGATTTATCAAATTTTTTTAAAAAGGGGTCCTCTTTTTGCATGATTTAGTTCTTAAATTTATTTAAAAGGACTTCTTTGTTAATTTTCTAGGTCTTTCTCATTGCAAATTTAATCAAGTAAGAATTAATTAGGAGACGTGTATGAATGTAGAAAAACTCTATATTTGGCTTTTTTAATGATTGCCCTTAAATATGAACATTGGATTTCGAAATGTTTACTTTTCAACCAAATTCGGTTTATTCTTTCGACCCACCAGAGATAAAACAAACCAAAACTTATCTTCTTTAAGTGAAAGGGCCACAATTTCCACCTCTACTTTGTTACTCTTACTTTTTATGCTTCTTAATATGTCATATAACCATAATCCGCAGCTACTCATAGCTCACTTTGTGCTGTAATCAGTGAATGGGTGATTAAGATTCCAGTAATCTTGATATTGGGAGTTGCAACCACACTTGATGCCCCAAAAACATACTTTCTTCAAAAGCAGTCCAACACTTGTCTCCTTCAAGTTTCTTTTTGGAATCTCCAGCTGATAGATTAGATGCAATAATTGCTGCAGTTCTTGTGAAACCTTGTTCTGGGTTTTTAGTCGGTCACAAGGTTGCAACTTTCATAAGAAATTGCTTCTTGAGACAAGATGGAACCTTGACTTCTTTGGTTCGAGCTGTAAAGGTTGGTTGTTCAACTATAAGCACTAAATGTGGCAATAATGACCTGTTTACTTATGATTTGGTTGATTCTGGTTATTATTAACATTTTATGTCTAACGGTAGATTGTCGCCCAAATTGTATTTTTATTGCATAAATCCTTTCGTATTGTTATATGTAAAAATATATACTATTATTGAAATAGTATAATTTTTATATTTGTTACAAAGATTATCATAAGAAAATAAAAAATTCATGGTCCAAAACTGTTTCAGGTCAACTATAATCACAAGAGGTGGTGGCTTCGACGTTTCTACTTTTGAATAGGCCGGGTTGGGTTTTATCTATAAGTTAGCTTAAAAGAAATCAGGTCGAAAGTTGCCACCCATCTAATCAACTCTTTTTTTATTATTTTAAATAAAAATGTAATTACTAATAATATTTGTCACACTAATTATTAATAAAAATATAGGAAAATGTATGCGTAGTCCATCCATGAAATCAACCTTTTTCATTGGGGACACATACCCATACCTTTTAATTATCTCAAAGGACACCTTAGTATTATCCGATTTTATTTATACGAATTTGCATCAAACATGCCTAATGGTGAACATGCTTCTAAACCTTAAGACAAAAATGCCCTCGTAGCGATTCAAGGTAAAAAAGCTAAGGTGTTTCTGTCACTTTACAATATTGCGGCATGTCATTTACTAGATTTGGTGGAAATGAACCGCATGCATGCTTGGTTGGCTTATTGAGTACAAGTATATGGGCAAACTTGATAATAAGGTGAATAGTTAGGTGTCCTCTACATAAATTATCACTATAAAAGTGTTGGACCAAAAGTATTTCGGTTGACATGGTTTGTGCCAAAAGTTGCTTGGTTTGACCCGTTACCCAACCCATATGACTCGCTCATTTTTGACCCGTTACCCAACCCATATGCAAAAAACCTCCAAAACCTTTTACATGAAAACCTCCAAAACCTTTTACATGAAAAAATTTATAATTCTGACAATATAGTTTATGTAAATATATCTAAAAAGAATATAACAGAAATGGTTGCAAGCCGACAAAACCCAACCCCTTTTAATCTATAGCAAAAATATTAAGTATTTTGACCCGAACCCTTATTGACAAGTTACCCGGGTTCTTGACCCTACCTTCTTTGCCACCCCTAGTATACGTTTATCTTCTTGAATCTTACAAACCCTTCGGTTTTGCATCCAGCTTCATCTGGTGCACGTCTTTTAGGGGCTGTTTGGGAGTGCTTTTTTACATCTCCTTTTGACTTTTTAGAGGGGTGAAAAGACCAAAATCCCCCTCCAAAAATCACCAGAAGTCCCTTTAGCATTCCTGAAATTGTTCCAGCTTTATCCTTCAATTTCGCAACCCGGGTGCAATCGTTTCACCCAATTCCTCCATTGTCCATAGGGATCCAGATCTTGCAATAGCATTCAATTATTGAGTGTCTCTATCTGCTGAAAATTATACGTTAAAAACACAAAGGGTAAAACCGAGAGCAGAGAAGTAGGTGGAAGAACCCTAACAACAGCCGTTCGATGGCACCATTTACAGCGGACGAATTCACTGTTCCTCATATCTCAGATAATGATCTCAAGGTTTTCATCTTCTTCTTCGTATATCTTAATTTCACCACGTTTATATGACAAAAGTTTCCATAAGGTTCAATCTCAAGCTTTTTTGCACTCAAATTTCATAGCAATTTCTTATTCTCTCGTCTCTAGTTTCGTTCATTAGTCGCACTTGAATTCACAGTTTCAAAACCAGCTAGCGAATGTAGTGTATCTGTGTGTAATTGATCGACAATCGCATTTAGGAATGGCGAATCTCGCTCAAAAGCAATGCGTCTCTGTGTGTGATATACTGATATATACAATGAATCACGCTTATTGATGTCATATTAACATATGTCAGAGTGTCAGACACAAAGCCGTAGGTCCAACCAGTTGATTTAGGGGTGGTAGTTGGTGATTATCATTCATGGTGTGGGAACCTTATAAGTAGTATTTGAATTTCACAAGCTAGATTGAAAATACGGTGTTGACTTTTTCTTTTACTTTACAGCCATTTTTCGTGCTACACAAAGCGTCTAGCAGTCAACAACATGTTAGAAAACCGGTTGGAAGGACTAGTAGAAAAGTGAAGGTTAATTTGTCATCTTCTTTAGCTGCTAGTGATGAATCTGATCTTTTGGATGATCAGTCACACAAGAGCTCAAGATTGAAAAATTTTCATGATGCTTGGATCAAAATCGAATCGACCGTTAAGGTTAGGTTCATTCTCTCTGGTGTGTTATTTTTTATCTTTATAAAAACATTAATGCTGATGTAATCATTTTGTAATGCAGCATGTTTTGCAGAACATTCATGCTAATGTATTTAATGAGATAAATAGCTGGGTACAAAAATCGTTTGGTGCCATTTGTTCAAGTGGCAAGCTTGACGCCAACAAAGCCACTTGTTCATACCCCATTGTAACTGATGTTACATCTAAACAAATTTTTACTGCCCTTGTGGTCATGAGTAAGTTCCTACTGCATTTACGTGATTTAAGTTATTTATTTGTTAGGAGCTCTTGCATACTTTTATGAATGTCTAACAAAATATGTCAATTTAAATTAGGGATGATGTATGTCGAATTCAACCAAGTATTCAACTTTTTCCATTAAGGTCATACTCACACATATATTGAAAGCACATTTTACACAACTCAAGTATGGATTCGTTTCATTCACACCAATGTTGGTCACAAAACTTATCGGGTGATGAAAATGCTTAAAAACAAATACTTCTGTTTTGATGAGGTGTTGGTATTTACAGATTAAAATCGTTGTCTTATCAATAACATCAAGGGATTTGTCATTTTTTCTAGACTATAATTGTTTGAAGGGATAACCTATGTGGAGGCCATCCAAGTATTAACTCTTTCCATTAAGGCCATCTACATATTGAAATTACTCTATAGGCCACTTAAGTATATACCTGGTTCCATTTATACTAGTTTAGGTCAAAAATACGTCAGGTGATAAAAATGCTAAGGATTTTAAAAGACAAAGATCTTTGATGAGGTGTCCACATGCTATAGGTTAAAAATGTTATTTTTTACAAAACTATTTAGCAATTTTTTGGAATTGGTATAAAGTTCACATGTTTTTTCTCGTGGTTCATGTGATACTAAATATCATCTCTCTGATTTGCAGGCAACATAGAATTTGTTGACGATCTTCAGACATTTGCTGATCTAGGTGTACATTTACAGTCCCATGGTTGCCATGTGGCAAACCTGTCATCAGTTGATTTTTCAGCTAAAAGTGGAATAGGTGGTTGTTTGAGAAGTTTATTAAGGCAGATCTTGAATGGTAGCATTGATGTAAGATTTGTGATGTTATATTAAAAACCATTGTTTCTATATTCGTGTCTTAATTAATTTGTTGTGTGTTTTTACCATCTTATTATAACAGGCAGCCGACATATCTATCTTAGCATCTTGGTATATGGAGCATGATAATTTTAAGAGCCCTGTGGTTATTATTATTGAAGATATGGATAGGTGCAGTGGGTCTGTACTTTCTGATTTCATTCTCGTGTTGAGGTATAGTGGCTCAAGGAATGAATATTTTACTATTTGCTAGAGGTGGAAAAATTGGCGGGTCGAGTGGTTTGTTAACAGGTCAAAAGGGGTATTTTTTGTCTGAGTTGGGTTGGGTTGTGTTCAAAATTTTGAAATCTTTGTTAATAATTAATGTGTCGATTGTCAAATACGATTATACAGGTTATAGTGTTTTGAATAATGTTCTATTTTTAATAAAACGATTTTGGTCTTTTATGCATTAGAAGTAGGGCAAATGTTGCATAACTAAGTATCTGGATTTATCAAATTTTTTTAAAAAAGGGGTCCTCTTTTTGCATGATTTAGTTCTTAAATTTATTTAAAAGGACTTCTTTGTTAATTTTCTAGGTCTTTCTCATTGCAAATTTAATCAAGTAAGAATTAATTAGGAGACGTGTATGAATGTAGAAAAACTCAATATTTGGCTTTTTTAATGATTGCCCTTAAATATGAACATTGGATTTCGAAATGTTTACTTTTCAACCAAATTCGGTTTATTCTTTCGACCCACCAGAGATAAAACAAACCAAAACTTATCTTCTTTAAGTGAAAGGGCCACAATTTCCACCTCTACTTTGTTACTCTTACTTTTTATGCTTCTTAATATGTCATATAACCATAATCCGCAGCTACTCATAGCTCACTTTGTGCTGTAATCAGTGAATGGGTGATTAAGATTCCAGTAATCTTGATATTGGGAGTTGCAACCACACTTGATGCCCCAAAAAACATACTTTCTTCAAAAGCAGTCCAACACTTGTCTCCTTCAAGTTTCTTTTTGGAATCTCCAGCTGATAGATTAGATGCAATAATTGCTGCAGTTCTTGTGAAACCTTGTTCTGGGTTTTTAGTCGGTCACAAGGTTGCAACTTTCATAAGAAATTGCTTCTTGAGACAAGATGGAACCTTGACTTCTTTGGTTCGAGCTGTAAAGGTTGGTTGTTCAACTATAAGCACTAAATGTGGCAATAATGACCTGTTTACTTATGATTTGGTTGATTCTGGTTATTATTAACATTTTTTGTCTAACGGTAGATTGTCGCCCAAATTGTATTTTTATTGCATAAATCCTTTCGTATTGTTATATGTAAAAATATACTATTATTGAAATAGTATAATTTTTATATTTGTTACAAAGATTATCATAAGAAAATAAAAAATTCATGGTCCAAAACTGTTTCAGGTCAACTATAATCACAAGAGGTGGTGGCTTCGACGTTTCTACTTTTAAATAGGCCGGGTTGGGTTTTATCTATAAGTTAGCTTAAAAGAAATCAGGTCGAAAGTTGCCACCCATCTAATCAACTCTTTTTTTATTATTTTAAATAAAAATATAATTACTAATAATATTTGTCACACTAATTATTAATAAAAATATAGGAAAATGTATGCGTAGTCCATCCATGAAATCAACCTTTTTCATTGGGGACACATACCCATACCTTTTAATTATCTCAAAGGACACCTTAGTATTATCCGATTTTATTTATACGAATTTGCATCAAACATGCCTAATGGTGAACATGCTTCTAAACCTTAAGACAAAAATGCCCTCGTAGCGATTCAAGGTAAAAAAGCTAAGGTGTTTCTGTCACTTTACAATATTGCGACATGTCATTTACTAGATTTGGTGGAAATGAACCGCATGCATGCTTGGTTGGCTTATTGAGTACAAGTATATGGGCAAACTTGATAATAAGGTGAATAGTTAGGTGTCCTCTACATAAATTATCACTATAAAAGTGTTGGACCAAAAGTATTTCTCTTGACATGGTTTGTGCCAAAAGTTGCTTGGTTTGACCCGTTACCCAACCCATATGACTCGCTCATTTTTGACCCGTTACCCAACCCATATGCAAAAAACCTCCAAAACCTTTTACATGAAAACCTCCAAAACCTTTTACATGAAAAAATTTATAATTCTGACAATATAGTTTATGTAAATATATCTAAAAAGAATATAACAGAAATGGTTGCAAGCCGACAAAACCCAACCCCTTTTAATCTATAGCAAAAATATTAAGTATTTTGACCCGAACCCTTATTGACAAGTTACCCGGGTTCTTGACCCTACCTTCTTTGCCACCCCTAGTATACGTTTATCTTCTTGAATCTTACAAACCCTTCGGTTTTGCATCCAGCTTCATCTGGTGCACGTCTTTTAGGGGCTGTTTGGGAGTGCTTTTTTACATCTCCTTTTGACTTTTTAGAGGGGTGAAAAGACCAAAATCCCCCTCCAAAAATCACCAGAAGTCCCTTTAGCATTCCTGAAATTGTTCCAGCTTTACCCTTCAATTTCGCAACCCGGGTGCAATCGTTTCACCCAATTCCTCCATTGTCCATAGGGATCCAGATCTTGCAATAGCATTCAATTATTGAGTGTCTCTATCTGCTGAAAATTATACGTTAAAAACACAAAGGGTAAAACCGAGAGCAGAGAAGTAGGTGGAAGAACCCTAACAACAGCCGTTCGATGGCACCATTTACAGCGGACGAATTCACTATTCCTCATATCTCAGATAATGATCTCAAGGTTTTCATCTTCTTCTTCGTATATCTTAATTTCACCACGTTTATATGACAAAAGTTTCCATAAGGTTCAATCTCAAGCTTTTTTTGCACTCAAATTTCATAGCAATTTCTTATTCTCTCGTCTCTAGTTTCGTTCATTAGTCGCACTTGAATTCACAGTTTCAAAACCAGCTAGCGAATGTAGTGTATCTGTGTGTAATTGATCGACAATCGCATTTAGGAATGGCGAATCTCGCTCAAAAGCAATGCGTCTCTGTGTGTGATATACTGATATATACAATGAATCACGCTTATTGATGTCATATTAACATATGTCAGAGTGTCAGACACAAAGCCGTAGGTCTAACCAGTTGATTTAGGGGTGGTAGTTGGTGATTATCATTCATGGTGTGGGAACCTTATAAGTAGTATTTGAATTTCACAAGCTAGATTGAAAATACGGTGTTGACTTTTTCTTTTACTTTACAGCCATTTTTCGTGCTACACAAAGCGTCTAGCAGTCAACAACATGTTAGAAAACCGGTTGGAAGGACTAGTAGAAAAGTGAAGGTTAATTTGTCATCTTCTTTAGCTGCTAGTGATGAATCTGATCTTTTGGATGATCAGTCACACAAGAGCTCAAGATTGAAAAATTTTCATGATGCTTGGATCAAAATCGAATCGACCGTTAAGGTTAGGTTCATTCTCTCTGGTGTGTTATTTTTTATCTTTATAAAAACATTAATGCTGATGTAATCATTTTGTAATGCAGGATGTTTTGCAGAACATTCATGCTAATGTATTTAATGAGATAAATAGCTGGGTACAAAAATCGTTTGGTGCCATTTGTTCAAGTGGCAAGCTTGACGCCAACAAAGCCACTTGTTCATACCCCATTGTAACTGATGTTACATCTAAACAAATTTTTACTGCCCTTGTGGTCATGAGTAAGTTCCTACTGCATTTACGTGATTTAAGTTATTTATTTGTTAGGAGCTCTTGCATACTTTTATGAATGTCTAACAAAATATGTCAATTTAAATTAGGGATGATGTATGTCGAATTCAACCAAGTATTCAACTTTTTCCATTAAGGTCATACTCACACATATATTGAAAGCACATTTTACACAACTCAAGTATGGATTCGTTTCATTCACACCAATGTTGGTCACAAAACTTATCGGGTGATGAAAATGCTTAAAAACAAATACTTCTGTTTTGATGAGGTGTTGGTATTTACAGATTAAAATCGTTGTCTTATCAATAACATCAAGGGATTTGTCATTTTTCTAGACTATAATTGTTTGAAGGGATAACCTATGTGGAGGCCATCCAAGTATTAACTCTTTCCATTAAGGCCATCTACATATTGAAATTACTCTATAGGCCACTTAAGTATATACCTGGTTCCATTTATACTAGTTTAGGTCAAAATACGTCAGGTGATAAAAATGCTAAGGATTTTAAAAGACAAAGATCTTTGATGAGGTGTCCACATGCTATAGGTTAAAAATGTTATTTTTTACAAAACTATTTAGCAATTTTTTGGAATTGGTATAAAGTTCACATGTTTTTTCTCGTGGTTCATGTGATACTAAATATCATCTCTCTGATTTGCAGGCAACATAGAATTTGTTGACGATCTTCAGACATTTGCTGATCTAGGTGTACATTTACAGTCCCATGGTTGGCAAACCTGTCATCAGTTGATTTTTCAGCTAAAAGTGGAATAGGTGGTTGTTTGAGAAGTTTATTAAGGCAGATCTTGAATGGTAGCATTGATGTAAGATTTGTGATGTTATATTAAAAACCATTGTTTCTATATTCGTGTCTTAATTAATTTGTTGTGTGTTTTTACCATCTTATTATAACAGGCAGCCGACATATCTATCTTAGCATCTTGGTATATGGAGCATGATAATTTTAAGAGCCCTGTGGTTATTATTATTGAAGATATGGATAGGTGCAGTGGGTCTGTACTTTCTGATTTCATTCTCGTGTTGAGGTATAGTGGCTCAAGGAATGGATATTTTACTATTTGCTAGAGGTGGAAAAATTGGCGGGTCGAGTGGTTTGTTAACAGGTCAAAAGGGGTATTTTTTGTCTGAGTTGGGTTGGGTTGTGTTCAAAATTTTGAAATCTTTGTTAATAATTAATGTGTCGATTGTCAAATACGATTATACAGGTTATAGTGTTTTGAATAATGTTCTATTTTTAATAAAACGATTTTGGTCTTTTATGCATTAGAAGTAGGGCAAATGTTGCATAACTAAGTATCTGGATTTATCAAATTTTTTTAAAAAAGGGGTCCTCTTTTTGCATGATTTAGTTCTTAAATTTATTTAAAAGGACTTCTTTGTTAATTTTCTAGGTCTTTCTCATTGCAAATTTAATCAAGTAAGAATTAATTAGGAGACGTGTATGAATGTAGAAAAACTCTATATTTGGCTTTTTTAATGATTGCCCTTAAATATGAACATTGGATTTCGAAATGTTTACTTTTCAACCAAATTCGGTTTATTCTTTCGACCCACCAGAGATAAAACAAACCAAAACTTATCTTCTTTAAGTGAAAGGGCCACAATTTCCACCTCTACTTTGTTACTCTTACTTTTTATGCTTCTTAATATGTCATATAACCATAATCCGCAGCTACTCATAGCTCACTTTGTGCTGTAATCAGTGAATGGGTGATTAAGATTCCAGTAATCTTGATATTGGGAGTTGCAACCACACTTGATGCCCCAAAAAACATACTTTCTTCAAAAGCAGTCCAACACTTGTCTCCTTCAAGTTTCTTTTTGGAATCTCCAGCTGATAGATTAGATGCAATAATTGCTGCAGTTCTTGTGAAACCTTGTTCTGGGTTTTTAGTCGGTCACAAGGTTGCAACTTTCATAAGAAATTGCTTCTTGAGACAAGATGGAACCTTGACTTCTTTGGTTCGAGCTGTAAAGGTTGGTTGTTCAACTATAAGCACTAAATGTGGCAATAATGACCTGTTTACTTATGATTTGGTTGATTCTGGTTATTATTAACATTTTATGTCTAACGGTAGATTGTCGCCCAAATTGTATTTTTATTGCATAAATCCTTTCGTATTGTTATATGTAAAAATATATACTATTATTGAAATAGTATAATTTTTATATTTGTTACAAAGATTATCATAAGAAAATAAAAAATTCATGGTCCAAAACTGTTTCAGGTCAACTATAATCACAAGAGGTGGTGGCTTCGACGTTTCTACTTTTAAATAGGCCGGGTTGGGTTTTATCTATAAGTTAGCTTAAAAGAAATCAGGTCGAAAGTTGCCACCCATCTAATCAACTCTTTTTTTATTATTTTAAATAAAAATATAATTACTAATAATATTTGTCACACTAATTATTAATAAAAATATAGGAAAATGTATGCGTAGTCCATCCATGAAATCAACCTTTTTCATTGGGGACACATACCCATACCTTTTAATTATCTCAAAGGACACCTTAGTATTATCCGATTTTATTTATACGAATTTGCATCAAACATGCCTAATGGTGAACATGCTTCTAAACCTTAAGACAAAAATGCCCTCGTAGCGATTCAAGGTAAAAAAGCTAAGGTGTTTCTGTCACTTTACAATATTGCGGCATGTCATTTACTAGATTTGGTGGAAATGAACCGCATGCATGCTTGGTTGGCTTATTGAGTACAAGTATATGGGCAAACTTGATAATAAGGTGAATAGTTAGGTGTCCTCTACATAAATTATCACTATAAAAGTGTTGGACCAAAAGTATTTCGGTTGACATGGTTTGTGCCAAAAGTTGCTTGGTTTGACCCGTTACCCAACCCATATGACTCGCTCATTTTGCCATCTCCATTGAATGCTGTTACTATTATCTTTTTCTGCTTACTAGGTTATAAATGCTAGAGGATGTTTTATAACATTTTACTATGTGAAGCTGATTGCTAACAAACTTTGTACAGATGGCAATTATCCAGCATTTTCTTATGGAGCCATTAAGCTTCACAGTGAAAGGCTTACTTGATGAAGAGGTTAGCTAGGAGCTATTCTGTTCCAATTATGCTCACTTTTGTGTTTATTTATTTTCCATGTGTTATATTTTTTTAGTTGCCTAGACTAGTTTTCTTTCCCTGTTTTTATGTGTCTTGACCTTATGCACCTTTAGACTTTAATATTATGAAAGATTTGCATAAAAAGATAACCGACTTTGTTTTTAATTTCTATCTGGGGTATAAATTTGCCACCATCCAACCCCTCCCAGACCCTGCTTCTAGTGGGATATACTGGTATGTTTGTTGAGTATGAATCCACTACACAATTAGTGGATGAAGGTTGGTCTCCACTACACAATTAGTGGATGAAAGTTGTTCAAAAGCAAAAGCAAACCATAATTCACGGATGTTTAATAGTATTCTTTTGTAAACCACTATATCACAATCTCTCTATATAAGAGATTGATTTTGTATCTGTAACGCATCCCATACAAACATCTCAAAGAAATACAAGCTTCCAGTTACCCCGTGGACGTAGGTCAGTTTAGACCGAACCACGTAAATCATCGTGTTTGTGTTTGTGTGTGTCGTGATAACCTAACAACTGGTATCAGAGCTCAGGCTCTTGTTAGATTCACACAAACAGAGAGAAGAAGGTGAAGAGAGAAGGTACCTGGTGAGTGAAATCGAAGCTAGCGTTCTGATCAGAGAAGAAGTCGCGAGCAGCAGTCGGCGAAGATCCGGCGGTTTCTGGCAGTCTCTGTCGAGCAAGTCGCCATCGAAGCAGTCGCAACCAAGTTGTCTTGATCTAGGTTGTCGAGCAAGTCGCCATCGAAGCAGTCGCCGTCGTGGACGTGTGTCGTGGACGTGTTCTTTTGTAAATCGTGAACCAAGTTGTCTTCGATGTCTTGATCTCGTGGACGAGAGAAGAAGGTGAAGAGACCGAACCACAATCTCTCTACAGAAAGGTGGAAGAAAGAAAGAGGTGTTAAAGAATCTTTCTGTGCGCAAGGTGGAGAAAGACAGTTGAAGATACTAAAGTTCTTCTTTTGTCAAGAAAACCTCAAAACCTGGAGGAAAGTTGAAGCACAGATTGAAGAAAGAGAAAATGAAGAGAGCAGATTCTTTTAGGTGGAGAAATAAGTCAAAGAACAGGTGTTCTTTTCCTTTAAGAAAAAAACAAATCAACTTTCCTTATTGACAAAAGAGGCCCCTGCACTCCTTTCACAAGTCTCCATCATTCACAACTTGGTTGTTTATCGTCGTTCAAAGCTCGAAAAAGATAAGTTTTCTTGCTTTCGTATATTACTTCCATAAATTACCACTTAGCAGTACGAACCTGTTTGGTTAGTAGTTATTTGTTAATTTGTTATTAATGGAAGAAGACGGTAAAATTAAGATTGATAAATTTGATGGAAAAATTTTGGATGGTGGAAGATGCAAATTAAAGATTTGCTTATACAGAAGGAGTTAGATGCTGCCCTAGAACCTCCTCCTACACCAGTACCGAATAATTGGGCATTGATTGACAAGAAGGCGATGTCAACGATACGGCTCGCATTGTCCATGAATGTTGCGTATAACATTATGGAGCAAACCACGGCGCGTGGAATTATGGAAGCTTTGACCAACATGTACGAAAAGCCGTCTCCCGCAAATAAGGTGTTTTTAATTCGGGAGTTAGTCAACACTCGAATGAAAGAGGGAAGTTCTGTCACTGAGCATATTAATCTATTTAAATCTCATTTGACACGTTTGTCGTCGGTGAATTTTAAAATAGATGATGAATTACAAGCTTGTTTATTATTGTCATCATTACCTGACAGCTGGTCAGGAACGATCACAGCAATCACTGGATCGATTGAGACACTCACATTCAGTAAGGTTCGGGATTTGATACTGAATGAGGATTCCAGAAGGAGGAATTCTGGAGAAACAAGCTCGTTGCTCAGTACTGAAGGAAGAGGGAGAAATATCAATAGAGGAGGAAACCGGGGAAGGTCGAAGTCTAAACGAAGAAGCAAGTCGAGACCTGCAAAGCCAAGAAAAGATATACAGTGTTGGAACTGTAAGGAATTTGGTCATTTCAGAAGTCAGTGCACACAAGCTTCTAGAGATAAACAGGAGGTAAATGCTGCCACAGCCTCAGACTCAGAAGATGCTCTTATCTGCTGTGTCGAAAATACTGTTGAAGACTGGATTATGGATTCGGGAGCATCATTTCATGCTACGTCTAGCACGAAGAAGATGAAGAATCTACAAACAGGTAACTTTGGTAAAGTTCGTTTGGCTAATAATTACAGTCTAGACATTACAGGGATTGGAGACATAGAGTTGAAGACATCATTGGGAACAATCTGGATCCTGAAAGATGTTCGGGTTATTCCAAGTTTGAAGAGGATGTTAATATCCATCGGTCAGCTTGATGATCAGGGATATGATGTTTACTTCGGTAAAGGACAATGGAAAGTTGTCAAAGGCAGTATGGTTGTCGCTAGAGGGAAGAAGACAGGTACTTTGTACATGGTTGAAGTACCAACTGACGGAGTAAATGCAGTTTCTAGTGAGCCGAGTAAGTCAAAGTTATGGCATCAAAGACTCGGTCACATGAGTGAAAAGGGGATGAAGATGCTTGTTGCCAAGGGAAAGCTTCCAGAATTAAAGCATGTCGAGTCTGAATTCTGTGAACCGTGCATTCTCGGAAGAAAAAGAAGGTTACTTTTCTAAAGAAAGGGAGAGCACCAAAAACTCAGAAGTTGGAGCTGATTCATTCAGATGTGTATGGACCGACATCAGTAGCTTCACCTGGTGGAGCTCGTTACTTTGTGACTTTCATTGATGATTCAACACGCAAGGTATGGGTTTACTTTCTTAAACATAAATCTGAAGTTTTCGATACTTTTAAGAAATGGAAATCTGCTGTTGAACTTGAAACTGATTTGAAGGTTAAGTGCTTGAAGTCCGACAACGGTGGTGAATACATCAGCAAGGAGTTTGCAGATTATTGTGCTGATAGAGGGATCAAGATGATAAACACAGTTCCAGGAACTCCGCAGCAGAATGGGGTTGCAGAGAGGATGAACAGAACATTATGTGAGAGAGCCAGAAGTATGAGGCTGAATGCGGGGCTCCCAAAGATGTTCTGGGCTGATGCAATTAACACATCAGCCTATCTTATCAATCGTGGACCTTCAGTACCGTTGGGTTTCAAGATTCCTCAAGAAGAATGGAAGGGTAAAGCAGTTGAGTACGATCACCTGAGAATCTTCGGGTGTAGTGCTTATGATATCAATCCTGAAGGTGACAAGTTAGATGCTAAAGCAAAGAAGTACATCTTCATTGGATATGGAGGTGATAAGATGGGCTATAGGCTTTGGGATTCTAAAAACAGAAAGGTAGTCCGAAGCAAGCATGCAGAATTCAATGAAGCAGAGCTGTACAAAGACAGAAAGGTGGAAAATTCAAAGGTTCAGAAGGAAACAGTCGAGTTTAGTGTTAAAAATCAGAAGAACAATTCTGCTGCAGAACCAATGGCAGATTCTGAAAACACAGAACCAGAGACTGAAGATGGTGAGAGTGAAGAAACAGTGGGTGTTTCTGACAGTGGGAGTTCAGGGTCTGAAGACGAACAGTCACCACAACAGCCTACGGTAAGAAGATCAACCAGAGTTTCTAGACCACCGAACAGGTACAGTCCCAGTCCTTCTGTCAACTACATTCTCTTGACAGAAAATGGTGAACCAGAAAGTTATTCTGAAGCTGTCAAGATGAAAGACTCGTTCCAGTGGGAGCGAGCTATGAAGGATGAAATGAATTCACTACAGAAGAACAATACTTGGGTTCTTGTTAAGCTTCCGCATGACAAGAAAGCTCTTCATAATAAATGGGTTTTCAGGGTCAAGGATGAACAAGATGGATCTAAACGGTATAAAGTCCGTTTAATGGTCAAGGGTTTTCAACAGAAGAAGGGGGTTGATTTTGATGAAATCTTCTCTCCAGTGGTGAAGATGACCACCATCAGATTAGTTCTAAGCATTGTAGCAGCAGAAAACTTACATCTAGAGCAGCTAGATGTAAAGACAGCGTTTCTACATGGTGACCTTGATGAAGACATTTATATGGCACAACCTGAGGGGTTCCAGGTTGCTGGAAAAGAGAATTGGGTTTGCAAGCTGAAGAAGAGTTTATATGGTCTGAAACAAGCGCCAAGGCAATGGTACTTGAAGTTTGATGATTTCATGGTGAGAACCGGTTATAAGAGATGTGAAGCCGATCACTGCTGTTATCTGAAGAAATTCAAGGGTTCGTATATCATTCTACTGCTTTATGTAGATGATATGTTAATTGCAGGATCAGACATGAACGAGATCAACAAGTTAAAGAAGCAAATGTCCAAAGAATTCGAGATGAAGGATTTGGGTGCAGCTAAACAGATACTTGGGATGAGTATCACCAGGAGCAAGAAAGATGGATCTCTAACACTATCCCAGGAAAAGTACATCAGGAAAGTGTTAGAGAAATTCGGTATTAACAATGAGAAGACCAAGCCAAGAAACACACCCTTGGGGAGTCACCTCAAGCTTACCAAAGATCAGTGTCCCAAAACAGAAGAAGAAAAAGCTGACATGGCTAGAGTCCCGTATGCATCTGCAGTGGGTAGTTTGATGTACGCTATGGTGTGCACAAGACCCGACATAGCACACGCAGTCGGAGTTGTCAGTCGGTTTATGTCGAATCCGGGAAGAGAACATTGGGAAGCAGTAAAGTGGGTGCTTCGTTATTTGAAAGGAACTTCAAAGATGGGGCTATGTTTCAAAGGAAAGGATTTAGTTCTCAGAGGCTATACAGATGCTGACCTGGGTGGCTGCAAAGAGACATTTAAAAGCACCACAGGTTTCGTTTTCACAGTGGGAGGAACTGCAGTCAGTTGGATGTCCAGGCTCCAGAAAAGTGTAGCTTTGTCCACAACAGAAGCAGAATACATGGCTATTGCTGAAGCCAGTAAAGAGCTTGTATGGTTGAAGGCTTTTCTGGAAGAGTTAGGGAAGAAGCAGACTGAGTACATACTGCACTGTGATAATGAAAGTGCAGTGAAACTTGCTAAGAATCTTGTGTATCACAAGAAGACGAAGCACATTGGGATAAGGTATCACTTCGTGAGAGGATTGATTGCTGATGGAACAATCAACTTGAAGAATATCTCAGGTGCTAGGAATCCAGCGGACATGTTCACCAAATGTGTAACGTTGGATAAGCTGAAGCTGTGCGTGGCTTCAGCTGGTCTCCAGGAATAATGTTGAGGAGACCGGGTAACTGGAGGAGCATTGAAGATACTAAAGTTTTCTTACAGAGATACAAATGCACAGTTGAAGCACAGGTGAAGATTGTTCCGTGGCTTCAAGTGGGAGATTGTTGAGTATGAATCCACTACACAATTAGTGGATGAAGGTTGGTCTCCACAACACAATTAGTGGATGAAAGTTGTTCAAAAGCAAAAGCAAACCATAATTCACGGATGTTTAATAGTATTCTTTTGTAAACCACTATATCACAATCTCTCTATATAAGAGATTGATTTTGTATCTGTAACGCATCCCATACAAACATCTCAAAGAAATACAAGCTTCCAGTTACCCCGTGGACGTAGGTCAGTTTAGACCGAACCACGTAAATCATCGTGTTTGTGTTTGTGTGTGTCGTGATAACCTAACAATGTTGTTGTCGTTGTTGTCGTATCTGGGGTATATCTCTTTATTTTCACTCATAGAAGCGTCATACTTTCAAAAAAAATGGGATAACAAGCCTGATTTTCAAAATTGATTCAGGGTGATCTGACAACATGGTTACCTAGTCAAAACAATGATATGGCAACTGACGTGTCTGTAACTTTGACCATGCTTTCTTTTATTTTCTCTAATGTGGCTTCAACAAGATGCCATAATCATTCCAAAGAATAGAAAGAACGAGAATTTACTACAACTGCAAGTTATGCAATTTGCACTTCATTTATTAATACTGGTATTTATGTACTTGTTCATGACCCTATAGTAATCCCAAAGATTGAAAGATGATATTTACTAAAATTGCAGCTTACACAGACAGATGCATTGCCTGCACAAGCTCTTGATCTTCCATCTTGTATGAGGTACATACGATTGTATTGCAACTTTAAACCATTTAATCACTTATGAATGGATCTATTTGGATCATGTTTTATCTATAATATGGTCAAATGTGTCAACCAGGTTGAAAGTCGCCAAAATTGAAATTTAAATGCATTAAATCTTCTAAATCCTTATTCAAAAGTTAAATTAAAAGTTAATTGACATAACATGCCATAATATTTGACAGACTAAATATATTCAGAAAAGATAAATCATTTTGACAAAAAGTGTGTCGAGTCAACCCAACTTGACCCTTTTTGCCACATCTAGAAAAACCTATGAAATGGGATGTGTGATAAGTTATGCTTTCTATCTTCTTGTAAGGAGACTTTCTGAACCAAAAAGTGGAGCTTTGTTAAGTGGAGCATCAAAAATGAAGGAAATGCTGAACTTGTGGAGCTCTGTGGTTTTGGTGAGACCTAAGTTTTTCTTCATCTTTAGTTCTCTGAGATTATTGTTATGTGATTCCTTATATAAGAAGTAACCGTGATAAATTAATTTGTCTTTTTAGAATTTTCTTTTACTATAAGATCCCAGTCTTGTATCTAACTTTTAGTTTCTACTTCAGTTCACATTTTCATTTGATTTAGTTGGATGATTTGGGACCTTGTTATTATAATTTGGTTTTAGGTTCTCAATATATTGTTACATTTTTGTATAACGTTCCCCATGTTACTTGCGCTTTATTTCAGATTTTAACAGTTATTATGTTTTCCATGACTTTGCGTACATGTTACTGGGATTTATTTGTCAAAATTACATGTAGTGACAATGTAAAAGAATCTTTTATGGTGAATATATGTAATGGATGAGTTCGAGGTGTCTTGGAGATTTAGAATGATAAGCACCTCATTTTCCTTTCTTTTTTATATTTTTATGAGCCTTAAAGTAATTTGTTACAGTGTTTGCATGAAGCGGGAAAGAATCATAAAACCAGCCTCTTAGATTTATATGATGAAGCGTTGGATCCAAAGCATTACGACCTGAGGAATTCTGATCATTTGGAATTAAAACCAGATTCTCAAAGGTCTTCATGGAACCGTGGCATGCATGGGCAATCATTTGAAAGGCAAAAGGGCGGTTTAGTTGGCAACATAATTTGCCGGATAAGGTTAGTAAAAGACATATTTCTTGTTTTGTTGTTTGATTCTTAATCATACAGTTTGGTTTAATAATATTAGTAACTTGAAACAGAGGGTAACCGGTAGCTTGTCATAATGGGTAACTTTTATATAACACAATTTAGGAGGTTGTATGCATTAAATTTACACATTGGGGTGGCTTATAATCCGTTTGACTCATTCCTTTCCAGCTAAATTTTTTTGTTGACTTGTTAGACATAAAACATAACCCAAATTAACCCACTCATAAGTGATTGGGTGGTCAAAATTGCTGCTTAAAATATGAAATTATTACGCAAGTAAACTGAGACAACTTAAGCCAACAATCTTTAATGGAGTATCACATCAATTATGTATTGTTAAGGGGGTGTTTGGATGTTCTTTTGAAAGTGATTATGTGATATTGGATGCTAAGAATCAGATTCTGAATTGTAATGGCCGTAGAAGATTGTGTTTGGATGTGCTTATGTTGTTGAATTTGTACTAACAACAATTTATATTGTATGTTTTGGTGTTCAACGGAACTTAATTGTTTAAGAAACTAATAGATGAAATGCCAAAAAGAAATGAGATAATCAGAGGCAGAATTTTGTATCCAAAGTTCCAAACAATAAAAACTGCCATTAGAAATACCCTTCTAAATCTTCTTTTCCATCAGATATATCGTGGTTGTTAACAAATCAATTTGTACTTATTGTGTATGATCTTTATTAATATATAATGATTATTACATTTGTTAATTTCGTTGTAATACGCTCATGTTATCACTCAGGGACCTGCCACCCGCTGCTTTGTTTCAATTGCTTGAAAATTGGGATAAACAAACTAATGGTGTCAACCAGGTATGACCAGGTTACAGCTGTTTTTGGTATTCGACCTTGTTAACACCATCTTTTTGACTAGTTGACTTTTTTTTAATTAATTCTAGATTCATGAAAAAGTAAAGGAGCTGCAGTTGCAAGAAAAATTCGAGGATGGTAATTTGAAAGAATCTCCAAGTAGATTTAGGTATTGGAATTTGATCTCATTTTTTATAATGGGTCTATCAGGGTTGTGTTTTATCTCCAGTTGATCAAATAAAAAAAAGCTAAAAGAGAAACAGGTTAAATGGGTTGAAAGTTGCCCCAAAGTAGTTTATGTATATAACCTCATAAACCGATTTAGATAAAAAAAATTATTACTGTAGTAATAAAAATTTTCTAATCAGATTGACGCGTCAAGTATTTATAAAACATTAAAATGGACCAGAAAAAATGTTTCTGGGCTAGCCAAACCTGTAAAGTAACACATTCTGACTTGATCTTCTTTTGGCTTGTGACCCAACCTGCCCATGTTCGCATATATTCAATTTGAAAGGACTAGTTGAAAGTTTCATTTAGAAAGGATACAAACAGCAATCATTTAACTTTGTGATATTAAACTCAACTACATATATATGACAGGAAACAAACGATCCGAAATGGCAATTCAGATAGAGGTAACAAAGCGTTAAACGAGAAAGCTACTGCTCTGATTACTTGCATGGCAAGGTAACCACATTCTACATCTTATTTTAAAGTTCATATTTAGCAAGTTGGATAAAAATACTGATTTTCTAGTAAAAACCATATTTTTATATGAGGCATGGGTTTAATATATTCTATGCTCTTCAGTTGTGTAAATGAAAATTAGAAGCTTATTGCTCTGTTATTTCTCTAGATGAAATATCAGCTTTATTAACATATAGGCAAGTGTCAAATAATAGTTATGGTTTTAAATTCTTCCATGTGATTGTTTGTGTATGAAGCAGGGATCATATGCAGCCCATTGAGTGCATTACTTTCCATGAAATTGTCTGCTTCAAAAATGTTGACAAGCTGCAAGCTGTAAGTCATGTAAACAAAGAAAATAATTGTTCTGTTTAGTGTGTTGGTAGCATGTATGTCTGAATGACCCTAGTATTCATTTAAATAAATAGGTTTAATATATAATGTTAAACAAATAATAATATGCTCATGAAAACACAGAAAATAAATTTGTATTGTGATACTTTGATCTAATACAGTTACTTTTTACACTTGTTATTTTACAATCTGACAATTAAATTGACGACCTTGTTTTTTTCTTATCATACTTGTTTGGTAGGCATTAGTAGGAGATCCTAGAAAAAGGATCCAACTTGATCTATTGGAGTGCCACAACTTCTTGAAGTGTAGTTGCTGCACCAAAAGCCCCAAAATTCCAATGTCATCAATGCATGATACAACATTAATGTAAGATGTTTATTTCATTATACAAATGACTGAAGATCGTAATTTATTTTTAATGACAATTATGTTCTTTTCGGCACAAGTCCAACCCATGTGCTAATGGATGGGTTGATTTTGGGTTGTACTATATCTCAGACGGGTTAAATGATCTAACATTAAAAATATTAGCTAAAAGGGGAATGGGTCAAACAGGTCAAACAAATCGTAAAATTCATTTTTAATGCAATATTATTTTATTCAAAGATTGGGAGTATTATTAATAATAGTATTATATAGTTCTAAATCATGATTAACACCATATATATCTGTACTTTCTTTAAAATGAACAAAAATATGTTTAACAGTCAACCTAACCTGGCCTGATGGAGCCTGGTTTGACTCATACTAAAAGTGACTATTTCAATCAACACTCGTATAGTCGTAATGACCTGTTACTCAACTACCGACCTATCCATATTGCCGCCTCTTGGGAAAGTGTACTTGTGGAGAAATTCCTAGCTTCCTTTATCACATAAACAAATCAGTACATTTTTATAATGTAAATCACAAAAATTGGCATGTGATTTACTCGTATATCGGTCATCACCCCTGAACTTTAGTAATCGCATTAACCATCCATATTTTGAAAATATGTTGCACTTTTGCTCCCTTTGCCGTTTCACAGCCGAGCTGTTAAATCTTTGTAAAAGACCGTTTAATCCTTTTCAAAGTCACTAGTTTTGTCACCATAGTCTGTAAATTTATAATCTGTGTAGGAAAAGTGTATTTATATTTTAATCTTCTATTATATTTAATAACTTTTGTACATTTGCAGGTATACTCTAGCTCAGGAGCATGGTAATCTTATCAATCTCCATGATTGGTATCAATCTTTCAGGGCAATCATTTTGCAAAAAACCGTTAAAGACAAACGCAAATCAAAGGTTTCACCATCTCCCAAGAAAAGAAAGATAAGCGCCGAACCTCAAAATATAACAGAAGCCTCTGTTCAGTATCCTTATTTTAGCATGCATTATCTATCTTCTGCTTGCATTTTATTAAGGGTTAATTGCACAAAAGACAACCTATTTTCACATTTGTATCAATAATAGGAACATACTTTATAAATATGACCAGAAATAGCAACATACGTTCATTTTTTACCAGCAATAACAATATAACTACCCCATGGTTATTATGATTGGTAAAAAGAATGGAAGTATGTTTTAAAGTACTTGGTTCAATTATAGCAAAAACAATGGCTTCTCAGTTGGGCCCTGAAAACATTGTGCCGGACTGTATGGTACTGCTTCAGTGTCTGTCTAGTATTGGTTTAGTACTGGTTCGGTCCCAAATCAAGCCAGAACCAACTGTTGGGGTAGGGATTCAAGCCCAATTCCTTATCGGTATGACGTTGTTTAGCTAAGAAAATGCGGTATATATTTTGTTTAAAGATTGAGTCGGGTCTGAGACCTCACCCACAATATATGTGATCCTGTTCCGGTTTTCTATTATAAATTCGGCCCCAATCCAGTTTGGTTTGGTTTTGTGAAATCTTTAACCTTATATCGTACAGAGCGCGGTTTTGTAGGGCAGTAACGGAGCTCCAAATCACAGGACTAGTTCGGATGCCTAGCAAGAGACGACAAGATTATGTGCAGAAGGTGACCTTTGGACTCTAACCCTTGAGCTATCATAATTATGTTGTAGCATGTATATCTTATAGCTATAAGCTATAGTTTATGAACTAATTGTTATGTATTTACAATCGTTTATGAAAATGCTTTTAAGTCATATTCAATTTTCTGCAAGTCAAGTCATGATTAGATTAAATAAATTTTTGGTGAAGCTCACTCAAGTGGAATCAGGGTAGGAGTGAGAGTGAGCATGGTATGGTTTAGTGTGGCGTGTTGTTTAAAATCAAATTATAACTGAATACCTTGTTTATCAAAAACTCATATCTAATCGGTTTGAGTTATCAGATTATGTAACGCCCCAAAATTCATAACTCATTGGTTTGAGCTCTTAAGTTGCTATCACAATGTTTATAGATGTGAAAAGAACAAAGAGAAAGCGAGCGCCAACAAGTTTTAGGATTTGATTTGATTATTTTGGTTACCTCAATAACCATATAAAACAAACCATCTGTGATTTAATTGTTTTGTTATTTTGGATAATCTTTTTGGTTATGATTCAGTTAATTTCCTAAGTCTGTGTTTGTTAACAAAGTGATGTCCAGTGAAATAATTGTCATCCGCGACAAGGAACCACTTCTGGAAAGTAGTGGATCCTAGGTTTATAAATTGTACATAACTGCTAAAAAAGTTTAGACCATGATACAATGACAAATCTAAAAAATTAACTGTTAGAATAGCACCTGCCGCATACGTAATGTTAGAACGAGGCAAAATCTGACTTATTCGTAATTTGTAATCAGAGTTGTCAATTCGTGATATGTGATCTAGACTGGAATCTTAGCTCATATTCAACTCGAGTTAGTTTGATAGTCAGTTAATTTGCTATTTTTTTGAGTTTGATAGACTAATACAAACCCAGATCCTAATTGGGTGGGTTGCTGGGCCTTGGTACCGGGTCAAAGGGGCATCAGCCTAGTGGGGTTAGTGGATAAATGGTTAGCTATTGTTTAGGGAGTAACTGCAGTCTAACTGACCTGGTTAGCTGTTGTTTAGGGAGTAACTACAGTCTAACTGCCCCTATTCTTCCTATTTATGTTTACTTCTTAGGATGTGTGTGATTGTCTTTGTTTAGTTTGTCAAAAGTAGGGTTTCTAAACCTTGTAATCGGAGATCACCCTTCTCGAACATGGCTCTATCTGTACTTTTTATTTGAAGTTAATCAAGCCGACTTTTGGGTTCTATCATTTGGTTCCATTGCCGGGAAATCGAATGACACCTGTAACCCGGAACTTGGCAGATCAACTAGCAACCATTGCAGCAAAACTAGATGTCATTCTTGCATATTGGAGGGACGATGTTAAGAAATCAAAGTTCAAGTGATCTGAGATTGTTGTAACAGTGAAGAATCAGAGGATAATTTGAAGAACACGGTGGTTGAGGAACTGCAGAGGTTTGAGCATGACCTTCTTCAGCCACTTAGATCCAGCGTTGGTGGCAGAATCACTGACCAACGCGACATAAGCGGTGATGGGATTGAGGGCACCAATGAAATGGATGACGGAATGCACGCCGACATAATTGATGGCACCGCAATTGAAGCTTGGGCACCGGCAAATAAATTAACAGCAAAAAGCAGCCATGATCGGAAGAGGATAGGATAAATTAGTGAAATTAGAGGCTTGCTTAAAGATATTGACCCACCGATCTCGTTAGATGCAAGGTGTCAAGGAGATAAAAGCATGTTGATTTCTTCCACATATACACATCTAAAACGCAATGAATTCCTGAAATATGCCTCTGATCTGCCTTATTTGTGCCCTAGGATACTCTTTTCTTGTCTAGCACGTTTCAAAACTTACCAAGCAACACTGGCACTTGCGAAACATGTGGTTATAATTTTTATCACTGTGTGGGACCCAGGAATGGGAAGAGCAATCAGAATTCAGCAGCCTTTCATCTCCTATCTGTGGAGCCATTTGAGCACTGGTCCAACATTCGACTTGAGGTCAAGTCGCTTGTCCAGGGAGGATGCATTGATACAAAGCCAGATCCTAATTGGGTGGGTTGTTGGGCCTTGGTACCGGGTCAGGGCAGCAGCCTAGCAGGGTTAGTGGATAAATGGTTAGCTTTTGTTTAGGGAGTAACTGCAGCCTAACTGACCTGGTTAGCTATTGTTGAGAGAGTAACTACAGCCTAACTGACCTGGTTAGCAATTGTTGAGAGAGTAACTGCAGCCTACTGCCATATTCTTCCTATTTATGTTTACTTCTTAGGATGTGTGTGATTGTCTTTGTTTAGTTTATCAAAAGTAGGGTTTCTAAACCTTGTAATCGGAGATCACCCTTCTCGAACAAGGCTCTATCTGTACTTTTTATTTGAAGTTAATCAATCAGACTTTTGGGTTCTATCAATGACTTTGTATGATTCTTATAAAAATATCTCAAACAAGTTAACTATAAACTAAAACTGTATAACACATAAATTTATCAACATAACATGAAATAAAGGAATAAATGCAAGTGATATATATGGATGACAAACGAACCCGAACCCAAACTTGTAGGTAAGAGAGTAATTTACTAATTCACCTAGTTTTTAGTTTTATATTTATAATTTCTTAGGAATTAAACTATATAAGAATTAAAAATAGTAGATATGTATATGAGAGTCCTAACATATATTATTTAACAAAGTAACGAATATAATCGTTATCCGACATAGATATACAATCAGGTATGAGATTTGGATTATCAATTTGCGTCTCATTGTCATCTCTTGCTAGATAAAGGGTTGTTGCCAACATCTGAACAGTAAGTATTGGACCAGTAAGAGGTCTAGCTGGTTAATAGATTCTGAATCAGTATGTGTTGTTTGTGTTGAAATACATATTTTAATATCAATTCGATGTCCAACATATATTTGATCTTATCTATTAACGTTGGTTTATTTTTTTTGTCTTTGCATATTGAATACTTGAGCAAGTTAGTTGCTTGGATAAATTCATGGGCTGCTGCAAGGAGGCTTGGAGCTGTTTAGTTCGTTTGATTCGTTGGCTTCTTATTTTATCATTTGTAAAAAGGCAACAATATACAACTCATAAGATGATGATCTCGTGCGTATTTCGTCCAAGTTTGAAACCAATGGAGCACCTAATGTCATCATATGTCAACATTGGGTCTTCATCTCTTTTGTAGATTTCAGATTAGTCAAGTTTATAGTCTAATGTTCATTCTCAAAGATAGAGAAAATATTGTCTTCTTCATTTGGTGTTTAGAGAAGAGTCTATTCTGTTTATTCTCCATTGGTCAATTTTCATACTCCTGGTTTTGTATTTCTTTGTTTCTGGACAATAAAAGTTGAAATTGAGATTTCTTGACAGTTTGGTTAAATCTTTGAATAACCGTGCATAATGACTATTTTACCCCTCTAGATTACTTTGTGTGGATGAAATGTATCTGTTTGCTTGCCGTTTGACTTTTGTAGGTCAAATGAGTTGGTTTCTATTCTTGAAATTGATAATAATTGTAACCCGTTAAGTTCAAACTTAAGAACTATCTTACAAGATGAGAAGTTTTTTTTTTAAGTGATGGCATTTCAATGCAAGTCACCACAGATGAAAATGAAAAACAATCTGAAGTTTATAATCATAATCATCATGGTAAGATAAAATCAAAGACAACTTAAATAAAGAAGGTTGAAATAAAGAGTCTTTTTATTACATCTGATGCTTATCAAGGGAGGTAGGAAAAAAAAACATGTATGTTCCCTTTGTGAAAGCAAGTGCAACATCAACCAACATGAAATGAAGATTTCATAACAACATGAAGAGAGATGAAAGAACAAACAGAAAAGAGATGAAAGAACAACCTTTGCAAGAGGGGTGGACGCTGGAGGGGGAGGTTGCGAGAGGAGGTGGCTGGCGGAGAGGGAGGTCGTTGGCGGGTGGAGGAGGTGTAGATGGTCACTTGAAAGCCCCTTTTCTTGTAGACCTGGGCATGTTTTTCGAGCGTTAATTTTTCGGTCGAGCATCGAGCGAGCGCAAACGAAAGACGAACAATTTGTACAGCTCTACTATCAGAACTGAGCAGAGCGACCCTTTGCTCGTGCTTGGCTCGTTTACAAACCGATCCGAGCCTATCGCTCGTTTACAAACGAGTAGAAGTTCGAACGAGCATTTTTCGAGCAAATTCAAAACAAGAATCGCACGAGCGCCGAGCGCTTTGAACAACCCTAGGTAGGAGAAGCGGAGGTCAACTAGGAGAATTGGGTGTTGATGGAGAGTTTTGTTTGAGAAGGAGTAAAGTCGTAAACATTTCCATTCTGTATTGTGATGTAACTTAAGGATTGTTTGGTAGACTTTTAATAGTCATTAAGAGGATACATCTTAATGGGAATAATTTCTTAGTGATTAAGATGTTACTCTAATGTTAAATGGTTAAAATGTAATATTTTAATGTTACATCTTAATGATTCAACATTAATGTTATTTCTTAATCATTAAAAGTCTATAAATCATTAAAAGGTAGTTTTTAATAACTATTAAAAGGCTATCAAATAACTTTTTAATCATCAATGCTGAATGAAATGGTTAAGAAGTATTTTTTTTTAAACAAACATCATCACCTTTTACCGATTCAAAGGTAAATTTTTAATAAAATCATTAAAAGGTTATCAAATATCCATCCACTCTACTTGTGAAGCAATAAGAGCTTTTTAATAAATCAAAGTTTTTTTTTATCAATTATGTACTTTTTTCAATGAAGAGTTACATATATCCATCCATCCACTAAATAAATTACATATATTTTCAAAAACAAATTTTAATGCATAAAATACAATGTTTGCTTTGAGATAAAGAAAAACATGTAATTGATCTTTTTTTCAATATACATGGGGGAAAGTGTACCCGTGTTTAAACAAGGTTTAATTTCATAATTACCCTTCTAAAGTTCAATTATATCATATATACCCAAACAAAATTACAAATATCAAATATACCCAAAAGTAACAAAATTACCATCCTACCCTTGTAAAATATAAAGTTTTTACATAAATGGTATCTTCTTCACCAAGTTCTTCTCCATCATGTACTTCCTCCTCCACCGGTGCGCGACAAGATCCGTAACTTCGTCCCCCTTCACGTCCTCACCTTGCCGGAGCTCGCCGCCGTCGTCTCCCCCATCACCTCCGTTATCTACCTCCTCAGCTTCTTCGGTGTCGACTTCGTTCAATCCATCATCCGACCTTCTCCTGATTCATGGGAGATCGAAGACAATGCCTACGAACAACTGCTAATGGAAGAACAAGAAGAAGATAAGCCCGTTAAACCATGTGGGCAAGCATTAACTCCCCACATTATCCCCACGTCGGAGCTAGCGGCGGAGATGAAGAAAAACAACCACCACCCACCCCCGGTTAATGAGCTGACGTCGGAGGAAGATGAACACATCGTGAAACTGGTGGTCGCGGGTTCGATCCCTTCATACGCTCTACTGCTCTAGAATCGAAGCTCGGAGACTGTAAACGGGCGGCGGCGATACGGCGGGAGGCGCTGTAGCGAATCACCGGAAAGTCATTATCGGGGTTGCCGGTTGTAGGCTTCGATTAGATTCAATATTGGGGCAATGTTGTGAGATGCCGGTGGGGTATGTGTAGTTTTCAGTGGGGATCGTGGGACCGTTGTTGTTGAATGAGTTGGAGTTTTCGGTCCCGATGGCAACCACGGAGGGGTGTCTGATGGCGAGTACTAATAGAGGGTGTAAGGCGATATACGTATCCGGAGGTTACAATTTTTGTCTGATTGAAATAAGTTTATTTTATAAAAAAAGTATGAAAGTTTATTTTATATATGGGCATATACGAAAAATAGATATTTAAAAATAATGAGGACAAAATAGTCATTTCTTAGTAAAATTTTAATGAATTGGGCATATATGATATTTACAATACTTTATAAGGGTATATATGATATATTAATTTTTATAAAAATATATATAATTTTAAAACTTTATAAGAGTATATATGAAATTGTCCCTTTAATCAATTTCAACGTTTATAATCCCTGTGCCATATTAATATGTATAAACTGCACTTCCCCTTTTTGCTTATTCAAATTTCAAATTCAAGAGCTCAAAGCAAAATTTAGGGTTTGAAATCAAGCAAATCAAAATGGCAGAAAGGGGAAGTGCAGTTTATACATATTAATATGGCAAATATATGATATTTGCTGTTACGATGAGCAAATATCAATGAATAGTTGAATATGAACCAGTGAAGTTATGGCCTTGAATTTGAAAACGACTATTTTACAAATCAAAATAGCTGTTACGAAAACGACTGTTTGGATCGTAGCTGTTACGATGAGCAAATTACTTCACTACGATCCAAATTACTTCACTGCTAGCTGTTACGAAAACGACTGTTTGGAGGTCTAAACGAATGAGTTTTTCGATGTTTTATATATCAACAGATTCGTCTTTCGACGAACTTCGTCATGGACATAAGGTTTAACTGATTTGAATATGTTATGAAAAATTTATGGCCTCTGTAAGTTGGCTGTAAAATACGGGATTAAATCAACTATTTAAAGCTTATTTTTAAACAAAATGAACTATTTATAGCGTTTGTTAATAATTTATGAAATTACAAAATCTTTATAATTCCACAATTTTCATGATTGATCCATAATTATAGATAATACAATGCCCAAAAATAAAATAATAATTTGAATTATTATTTAGAGTCCATTTTTATAAAAATGGCTATTTATAACATCTATAAACCATATTTTATAAAAATTATTAAGGTGTTTGTAACAATTAAATTTATAGAAATTAACTAAGTAACCTTTAAAAATATTTGAAGTTTACAAAATAGTTTTTATATTTATAAAAAATATTTTTTGTAATTTATTTAAGGCTAAAAGCCTTTTAAAAAAACATGGGGGTGCCCGGGTTCGAACCCGGGACCTCATGTTAGGGGCAACAGTGACTTAACCAATGAACCAAGGCATCAGCCGCGATATAATTCAGCTTTTAATTCTTAAAAACAAACTTAAACAATTTCCCCCAATTTGACATAAACTCTAGTTTCATACCCGATCAAATTGAAGTATCAATCGCTGTTGTTAACAGAAATGATCATAGGGCTTTCAATCCCAGACTAAAATCGAGTGGGTATATGGGTTTAATTACCTGATTCGATGTAATTTCAATGAAGATCGAGTACAAGAAAAGAATCGCGATCTGTATCACTGGTTCGATGCTCAAATCACGATGATAATCAAATTCCTTTCGTATGAAGCTTCAACAGTTGTTTATGATTCAAAGCCCTCAATCAATTGCAGTTCCAAGTGTGCAGAAGGTGTAGTTCGGGTGGTTACAGGTCCGCGACTGAGGATAGCACTCGAACTTGGTGTTTGTGTGTTTTCAGATTAATTGGAACTCAATGGAAAGTTTTAAACGATTAAATGATTGTGTGTGCACAATTAATTCGATTAATTTTATTGTTCAGTGCGTGATTGTGGTGAGTGGTCGGCCGAAAGGCAAAATCCCACTACACCGACTCTAAAATCCCACTACATCCTTAGATTTGTCTTCACAACTATTAAATATGATACAAATGTAGACTATTTAAACAATAGCAATCATTTCATTTAGAAGGTTTGGTGATATAATATTTAAAAATAGAGTATGGATGACTTTTAAAAATATGAACCGTTTGGCCCCATTAAACATAAAACGTAACCCAAGTTGTATGGAACCAACACCTACATTTTTGTTATCCTATCAATCCATGACTAAGCAAATGATATTTCAAATATAACAAATTCTCTACCTCAAAGAAGTTGATGCTGGAGTAGAAAACAACATGTAGCTGAAGAAGTTAGAAAACTGCCTCTGGTGCAAGAAAAATGTTAATAAAAAATAAATCTTGCAATTATACCTTCCAAGTGGATCTTTCAGCCCACACAAAAAGAAGAAGACAATGACCTGGACCTTTCTCTGATGGCTTTTTCACAAAAGTATCACCTCTGCTGAAAGCATTCGGAAACATCGAACAGAACTAAGAAATAACAGGGTAAAAACAATATTATGAACACAAGCCAATCAAATAATTAAACTAATTATAATACGTTAAGGATCCATGGCACCATTGCAGAGAATGTGATATTGACAAACATACAGACAAAGAAATTATTACCGAGAAATTGAAGGGGCACATACGCGAATTGGCTCGATCTCAACTGCTGTAGATATCAAAATTCCATAAACATACAGAGAAACCTGCCCATGCTCATCCCTAATTCATAAAAACAACAGGTGATTGAAAGTAATTCACTAGAAAAATAAAACATATATTAAACTACTATGTGTTGTAGTTCTTCTAAGATGAAGACAAAAGTAGTACAAGCCAACTTACAGTAACAATGCAGGATTGTCTGGGATGGTAATTTTTTAAATGAAAGCATAAAATAACTAGACCTTAATGAGGCTGAAACTACAACACTAAGAGAAACCTGTGTCATAGATAATATAGTTGAAATTTTATTCCAAGTATAACCATATACAAAAAACCTCCAAAACCTTTTACATGAAAAAATTTATAATTCTGACAATATAGTTTATGTAAATATATCTAAAAAGAATATAACAGAAATGGTTGCAAGCGGACAAAACCCAACCCCTTTTAATCTATAGCAAAAATATTAAGTATTTTGACCCGAACCCTTATTGACAAGTTACCCGGGTTCTTGACCCTACCTTCTTTGCCACCCCTAGTATACGTTTATCTTCTTGAATCTTACAAACCCTTCGGTTTTGCATCCAGCTTCATCTGGTGCACGTCTTTTAGGGGCTGTTTGGGAGTGCTTTTTTACATCTCCTTTTGACTTTTTAGAGGGGTGAAAAGACCAAAATCCCCCTCCAAAAATCACCAGAAGTCCCTTTAGCATTCCTGAAATTGTTCCAGCTTTATCCTTCAATTTCGCAACCCGGGTGCAATCGTTTCACCCAATTCCTCCATTGTCCATAGGGATCCAGATCTTGCAATAGCATTCAATTATTGAGTGTCTCTATCTGCTGAAAATTATACGTTAAAACACAAAGGGTAAAACCGAGAGCAGAGAAGTAGGTGGAAGAACCCTAACAACAGCCGTTCGATGGCACCATTTACAGCGGACGAATTCACTGTTCCTCATATCTCAGATAATGATCTCAAGGTTTTCATCTTCTTCTTCGTATATCTTAATTTCACCACGTTTATATGACAAAAGTTTCCATAAGGTTCAATCTCAAGCTTTTTTTGCACTCAAATTTCATAGCAATTTCTTATTCTCTCGTCTCTAGTTTCGTTCATTAGTCGCACTTGAATTCACAGTTTCAAAACCAGCTAGCGAATGTAGTGTATCTGTGTGTAATTGATCGACAATCGCATTTAGGAATGGCGAATCTCGCTCAAAAGCAATGCGTCTCTGTGTGTGATATACTGATATATACAATAAATCACGCTTATTGATGTCATATTAACATATGTCAGAGTGTCAGACACAAAGCCGTAGGTCCAACCAGTTGATTTAGGGGTGGTAGTTGGTGATTATCATTCATGGTGTGGGAACCTTATAAGTAGTATTTGAATTTCACAAGCTAGATTGAAAATACGGTGTTGACTTTTTCTTTTACTTTACAGCCATTTTTCGTGCTACACAAAGCGTCTAGCAGTCAACAACATGTTAGAAAACCGGTTGGAAGGACTAGTAGAAAAGTGAAGGTTAATTTGTCATCTTCTTTAGCTGCTAGTGATGAATCTGATCTTTTGGATGATCAGTCACACAAGAGCTCAAGATTGAAAAATTTTCATGATGCTTGGATCAAAATCGAATCGACCGTTAAGGTTAGGTTCATTCTCTCTGGTGTGTTATTTTTTATCTTTATAAAAACATTAATGCTGATGTAATCATTTTGTAATGCAGGATGTTTTGCAGAACATTCATGCTAATGTATTTAATGAGATAAATAGCTGGGTACAAAAATCGTTTGGTGCCATTTGTTCAAGTGGCAAGCTTGACGCCAACAAAGCCACTTGTTCATACCCCATTGTAACTGATGTTACATCTAAACAAATTTTTACTGCCCTTGTGGTCATGAGTAAGTTCCTACTGCATTTACGTTATTTAAGTTATTTATTTGTTAGGAGCTCTTGCATACTTTAATGAATGTCTAACAAAATATGTCAATTTAAATTAGGGATGATGTATGTCGAATTCAACCAAGTATTCAACTTTTTCCATTAAGGTCATACTCACACATATATTGAAAGCACATTTTACACAACTCAAGTATGGATTCGTTTCATTAACACCAATGTTGGTCACAAAACTTATCGGGTGATGAAAATGCTTAAAAACAAATACTTCTGTTTTGATGAGGTGTTGGTATTTACAGATTAAAATCGTTGTCTTATCAATAACATCAAGGGATTTGTCATTTTTTCTAGACTATAATTGTTTGAAGGGATAACCTATGTGGAGGCCATCCAAGTATTAACTCTTTCCATTAAGGCCATCTACATATTGAAATTACTCTATAGGCCACTTAAGTATATACCTGGTTCCATTTATACTAGTTTAGGTCAAAAATACGTCAGGTGATAAAAATGCTAAGGATTTTAAAAGACAAAGATCTTTGATGAGGTGTCCACATGCTATAAGTTAAAAATGTTATTTTTTACAAAACTATTTAGCAATTTTTTGGAATTGGTATAAAGTTCACATGTTTTTTCTCGTGGTTCATGTGATACTAAATATCATCTCTCTGATTTGCAGGCAACATAGAATTTGTTGACGATCTTCAGACATTTGCTGATCTAGGTGTACATTTACAGTCCCATGGTTGCCATGTGGCAAACCTGTCATCAGTTGATTTTTCAGCTAAAAGTGGAATAGGTTGTTGTTTGAGAAGTTTATTAAGGCAGATCTTGAATGGTAGCATTGATGTAAGATTTGTGATGTTATATTAAAAACCATTGTTTCTATATTCGTGTCTTAATTAATTTGTTGTGTGTTTTTACCATCTTATTATAACAGGCAGCCGATATATTTATCTTAGCATCTTGGTATATGGAGCATGATAATTTTAAGAGCCCTGTGGTTATTATTATTGAAGATATGGATAGGTGCAGTGGGTCTGTACTTTCTGGTTTCATTCTCGTGTTGAGGTATAGTGGCTCAAGGAATGGATATTTTACTATTTGCTAGAGGTGGAAAAATTGGCGGGTCGAGTGGTTTGTTAACAGGTCAAAAGGGGTATTTTTTGTCTGAGTTGGGTTGGGTTGTGTTCAAAATTTTGAAATCTTTGTTAATAATTAATGTGTCGATTGTCAAATACGATTATACAGGTTATAGTGTTTTGAATAATGTTCTATTTTTAATAAAACGATTTTGGTCTTTTATGCATTAGAAGTAGGGCAAATGTTGCATAACTAAGTATCTGGATTTATCAAATTTTTTTAAAAAAGGGGTCCTCTTTTTGCATGATTTAGTTCTTAAATTCATTTAAAAGGACTTCTTTGTTAATTTTCTAGGTCTTTCTCATTGCAAATTTAATCAAGTAAGAATTAATTAGGAGACGTGTATGAATGTAGAAAAACTCTATATTTGGCTTTTTTAATGATTGCCCTTAAATATGAACATTGGATTTCGAAATGTTTACTTTTCAACCAAATTCGGTTTATTCTTTCGACCCACCAGAGATAAAACAAACCAAAACTTATCTTCTTTAAGTGAAAGGGCCACAATTTCCACCTCTACTTTGTTACTCTTACTTTTTATGCTTCTTAATATGTCATATAACCATAATCCGCAGCTACTCATAGCTCACTTTGTGCTGTAATCAGTGAATGGGTGATTAAGATTCCAGTAATCTTGATATTGGGAGTTGCAACCACACTTGATGCCCCAAAAAACATACTTTCTTCAAAAGCAGTCCAACACTTGTCTCCTTCAAGTTTCTTTTTGGAATCTCCACCTGATAGATTAGATGCAATAATTGCTGCAGTTCTTGTGAAACCTTGTTCTGGGTTTTTAGTCGGTCACAAGTTTGCAACTTTCATAAGAAATTGCTTCTTGAGACAAGATGGAACCTTGACTTCTTTGGTTCGAGCTGTAAAGGTTGGTTGTTCAACTATAAGCACTAAATGTGGCAATAATGACCTGTTTACATATGATTTGGTTGATTCTGGTTATTATTAACATTTTATCTCTAACGGTAGATTGTCGCCCAAATTGTATTTTTATTGCATAAATCCTTTCGTATTGTTATATGTAAAAATATATACTATTATTGAAATAGTATAATTTTTATATTTGTTACAAAGATTATCATAAGAAAATAAAAAATTCATGGTCCAAAACTGTTTCAGGTCAACTATAATCACAAGAGGTGGTGGCTTCGACGTTTCTACTTTTGAATAGGCCGGGTTGGGTTTTATCTATAAGTTAGCTTAAAAGAAATCAGGTCGAAAGTTGCCACCCATCTAATCAACTCTTTTTTTATTATTTTAAATAAAAATGTAATTACTAATGATATTTGTCACACTAATTATTAATAAAAATATAGGAAAATGTATGCGTAGTCCATCCATGAAATCAACCTTTTTCATTGGGGACACATACCCATACCTTTTAATTATCTCAAAGGACACCTTAGTATTATCCGATTTTATTTATACGAATTTGCATCAAACATGCCTAATGGTGAACATGCTTCTAAACCTTAAGACAAAAATGCCCTCGTAGCGATTCAAGGTAAAAAAGCTAAGGTGTTTCTGTCACTTTACAATATTGCGGCATGTCATTTACTAGATTTGGTGGAAATGAACCGCATGCATGCTTGGTTGGCTTATTGAGTACAAGTATATGGGCAAACTTGATAATAAGGTGAATAGTTAGGTGTCCTCTACATAAATTATCACTATAAAAGTGTTGGACCAAAAGTATTTCGGTTGACATGGTTTGTGCCAAAAGTTGCTTGGTTTGACCCGTTACCCAACCCATATGACTCGCTCATTTTGCCATCTCCATTGAATGCTGTTACTATTATCTTTTTCTGCTTACTAGGTTATAAATGCTAGAGGATGTTTTATAACATTTTACTATGTGAAGCTGATTGCTAACAAACTTTGTACAGATGGCAATTATCCAGCATTTTCTTATGGAGCCATTAAGCTTCACAGTGAAAGGCTTACTTGATGAAGAGGTTAGCTAGGAGCTATTCTGTTCCAATTATGCTCACTTTTGTGTTTATTTATTTTCCATGTGTTATATTTTTTTAGTTGCCTAGACTAGTTTTCTTTCCCTGTTTTTATGTGTCTTGACCTTATGCACCTTTAGACTTTAATATTATGAAAGATTTGCATAAAAAGATAACCGACTTTGTTTTTAATTTCTATCTGGGGTATAAATTTGCCACCATCCAACCCCTCCCAGACCCTGCTTCTAGTGGGATATACTGGTATGTTGTTGTCGTTGTTGTCGTATCTGGGGTATATCTCTTTATTTTCACTCATAGAAGCGTCATACTTTCAAAAAAAATGGGATAACAAGCCTGATTTTCAAAATTGATTCAGGGTGATCTGACAACATGGTTACCTAGTCAAAAACAATGATATGGCAACTGACGTGTCTGTAACTTTGACCATGCTTTCTTTTATTTTCTCTAATGTGGCTTCAACAAGATGCCATAATCATTCCAAAGAATAGAAAGAACGAGAATTTACTACAACTGCAAGTTATGCAATTTGCACTTCATTTATTAATACTGGTATTTATGTACTTGTTCATGACCCTATAGTAATCCCAAAGATTGAAAGATGATATTTACTAAAATTGCAGCTTACACAGACAGATGCATTGCCTGCACAAGCTCTTGATCTTCCATCTTGTATGAGGTACATACGATTGTATTGCAACTTTAAACCATTTAATCACTTATGAATGGATCTATTTGGATCATGTTTTATCTATAATATGGTCAAATGTGTCAACCAGGTTGAAAGTCGCCAAAATTGAAATTTAAATGCATTAAATCTTCTAAATCCTTATTCAAAAGTTAAATTAAAAGTTAATTGACATAACATGCCATAATATTTGACAGACTAAATATATTCAGAAAAGATAAATCATTTTGACAAAAAGTGTGTCGAGTCAACCCAACTTGACCCTTTTTGCCACATCTAGAAAAACCTATGAAATGGGATGTGTGATAAGTTATGCTTTCTATCTTCTTGTAAGGAGACTTTCTGAACCAAAAAGTGGAGCTTTGTTAAGTGGAGCATCAAAAATGAAGGAAATGCTGAACTTGTGGAGCTCTGTGGTTTTGGTGAGACCTAAGTTTTTCTTCATCTTTAGTTCTCTGAGATTATTGTTATGTGATTCCTTATATAAGAAGTAACCGTGATAAATTAATTTGTCTTTTTAGAATTTTCTTTTACTATAAGATCCCAGTCTTGTATCTAACTTTTAGTTTCTACTTCAGTTCACATTTTCATTTGATTTAGTTGGATGATTTGGGACCTTGTTATTATAATTTGGTTTTAGGTTCTCAATATATTGTTACATTTTTGTATAACGTTCCCCATGTTACTTGCGCTTTATTTCAGATTTTAACAGTTATTATGTTTTCCATGACTTTGCGTACATGTTACTGGGATTTATTTGTCAAAATTACATGTAGTGACAATGTAAAAGAATCTTTTATGGTGAATATATGTAATGGATGAGTTCGAGGTGTCTTGGAGATTTAGAATGATAAGCACCTCATTTTCCTTTCTTTTTTATATTTTTATGAGCCTTAAAGTAATTTGTTACAGTGTTTGCATGAAGCGGGAAAGAATCATAAAACCAGCCTCTTAGATTTATATGATGAAGCGTTGGATCCAAAGCATTACGACCTGAGGAATTCTGATCATTTGGAATTAAAACCAGATTCTCAAAGGTCTTCATGGAACCGTGGCATGCATGGGCAATCATTTGAAAGGCAAAAGGGCGGTTTAGTTGGCAACATAATTTGCCGGATAAGGTTAGTAAAAGACATATTTCTTGTTTTGTTGTTTGATTCTTAATCATACAGTTTGGTTTAATAATATTAGTAACTTGAAACAGAGGGTAACCGGTAGCTTGTCATAATGGGTAACTTTTATATAACACAATTTAGGAGGTTGTATGCATTAAATTTACACATTGGGGTGGCTTATAATCCGTTTGACTCATTCCTTTCCAGCTAAATTTTTTTGTTGACTTGTTAGACATAAAACATAACCCAAATTAACCCACTCATAAGTGATTGGGTGGTCAAAATTGCTGCTTAAAATATGAAATTATTACGCAAGTAAACTGAGACAACTTAAGCCAACAATCTTTAATGGAGTATCACATCAATTATGTATTGTTAAGGGGGTGTTTGGATGTTCTTTTGAAAGTGATTATGTGATATTGGATGCTAAGAATCAGATTCTGAATTGTAATGGCCGTAGAAGATTGTGTTTGGATGTGCTTATGTTGTTGAATTTGTACTAACAACAATTTATATAGTATGTTTTGGTGTTCAACGGAACTTAATTGTTTAAGAAACTAATAGATGAAATGCCAAAAAGAAATGAGATAATCAGAGGCAGAATTTTGTATCCAAAGTTCCAAACAATAAAAACTGCCATTAGAAATACCCTTCTAAATCTTCTTTTCCATCAGATATATCGTGGTTGTTAACAAATCAATTTGTACTTATTGTGTATGATCTTTATTAATATATAATGATTATTACATTTGTTAATTTCGTTGTAATACGCTCATGTTATCACTCAGGGACCTGCCACCCGCTGCTTTGTTTCAGTTGCTTGAAAATTGGGATAAACAAACTAATGGTGTCAACCAGGTATGACCAGGTTACAGCTGTTTTTGGTATTCGACCTTGTTAACACCATCTTTTTGACTAGTTGACTTTTTTTTAATTAATTCTAGATTCATGAAAAAGTAAAGGAGCTGCAGTTGCAAGAAAAATTCGAGGATGGTAATTTGAAAGAATCTCCAAGTAGATTTAGGTATTGGAATTTGATCTCATTTTTTATAATGGGTCTATCAGGGTTGTGTTTTATCTCCAGTTGATCAAATAAAAAAAAGCTAAAAGAGAAACAGGTTAAATGGGTTGAAAGTTGCCCCAAAGTAGTTTATGTATATAACCTCATAAACCGATTTAGATAAAAAAAATTATTACTGTAGTAATAAAAATTTTCTAATCAGATTGACGCGTCAAGTATTTATAAAACATTAAAATGGACCAGAAAAAATGTTTCTGGGCTAGCCAAACCTGTAAAGTAACACATTCTGACTTGATCTTCTTTTGGCTTGTGACCCAACCTGCCCATGTTCGCATATATTCAATTTGAAAGGACTAGTTGAAAGTTTCATTTAGAAAGGATACAAACAGCAATCATTTAACTTTGTGATATTAAACTCAACTACATATATATGACAGGAAACAAACGATCCGAAATGGCAATTCAGATAGAGGTAACAAAGCGTTAAACGAGAAAGCTACTGCTCTGATTACTTGCATGGCAAGGTAACCACATTCTACATCTTATTTTAAAGTTCATATTTAGCAAGTTGGATAAAAATACTGATTTTCTAGTAAAAACCATATTTTTATATGAGGCATGGGTTTAATATATTCTATGCTCTTCAGTTGTGTAAATGAAAATTAGAAGCTTATTGCTCTGTTATTTCTCTAGATGAAATATCAGCTTTATTAACATATAGGCAAGTGTCAAATAATAGTTATGGTTTTAAATTCTTCCATGTGATTGTTTGTGTATGAAGCAGGGATCATATGCAGCCCATTGAGTGCATTACTTTCCATGAAATTGTCTGCTTCAAAAATGTTGACAAGCTGCAAGCTGTAAGTCATGTAAACAAAGAAAATAATTGTTCTGTTTAGTGTGTTGGTAGCATGTATGTCTGAATGACCCTAGTATTCATTTAAATAAATAGGTTTAATATATAATGTTAAACAAATAATAATATGCTCATGAAAACACAGAAAATAAATTTGTATTGTGATACTTTGATCTAATACAGTTACTTTTTACACTTGTTATTTTACAATCTGACAATTAAATTGACGACCTTGTTTTTTTCTTATCATACTTGTTTGGTAGGCATTAGTAGGAGATCCTAGAAAAAGGATCCAACTTGATCTATTGGAGTGCCACAACTTCTTGAAGTGTAGTTGCTGCACCAAAAGCCCCAAAATTCCAATGTCATCAATGCATGATACAACATTAATGTAAGATGTTTATTTCATTATACAAATGACTGAAGATCGTAATTTATTTTTAATGACAATTATGTTCTTTTCGGCACAAGTCCAACCCATGTGCTAATGGATGGGTTGATTTTGGGTTGTACTATATCTCAGACGGGTTAAATGATCTAACATTAAAAATATTAGCTAAAAGGGGAATGGGTCAAACAGGTCAAACAAATCGTAAAATTCATTTTTAATGCAATATTATTTTATTCAAAGATTGGGAGTATTATTAATAATAGTATTATATAGTTCTAAATCATGATTAACACCATATATATCTGTACTTTCTTTAAAATGAACAAAAATATGTTTAACAGTCAACCTAACCTGGCCTGATGGAGCCTGGTTTGACTCATACTAAAAGTGACTATTTCAATCAACACTCGTATAGTCGTAATGACCTGTTACTCAACTACCGACCTATCCATATTGCCGCCTCTTGGGAAAGTGTACTTGTGGAGAAATTCCTAGCTTCCTTTATCACATAAACAAATCAGTACATTTTTATAATGTAAATCACAAAAATTGGCATGTGATTTACTCGTATATCGGTCATCACCCCTGAACTTTAGTAATCGCATTAACCATCCATATTTTGAAAATATGTTGCACTTTTGCTCCCTTTGCCGTTTCACAGCCGAGCTGTTAAATCTTTGTAAAAGACCGTTTAATCCTTTTCAAAGTCACTAGTTTTGTCACCATAGTCTGTAAATTTATAATCTGTGTAGGAAAAGTGTATTTATATTTTAATCTTCTATTATATTTAATAACTTTTGTACATTTGCAGGTATACTCTAGCTCAGGAGCATGGTAATCTTATCAATCTCCATGATTGGTATCAATCTTTCAGGGCAATCATTTTGCAAAAAACCGTTAAAGACAAACGCAAATCAAAGGTTTCACCATCTCCCAAGAAAAGAAAGATAAGCGCCGAACCTCAAAATATAACAGAAGCCTCTGTTCAGTATCCTTATTTTAGCATGCATTATCTATCTTCTGCTTGCATTTTATTAAGGGTTAATTGCACAAAAGACAACCTATTTTCACATTTGTATCAATAATAGGAACATACTTTATAAATATGACCAGAAATAGCAACATACGTTCATTTTTACCAGCAATAACAATATAACTACCCCATGGTTATTATGATTGGTAAAAAGAATGGAAGTATGTTTTAAAGTACTTGGTTCAATTATAGCAAAAACAATGGCTTCTCAGTTGGGCCCTGAAAACATTGTGCCGGACTGTATGGTACTGCTTCAGTGTCTGTCTAGTATTGGTTTAGTACTGGTTCGGTCCCAAATCAAGCCAGAACCAACTGTTGGGGTAGGGATTCAAGCCCAATTCCTTATCGGTATGACGTTGTTTAGCTAAGAAAATGCGGTATATATTTTGTTTAAAGATTGAGTCGGGTCTGAGACCTCACCCACAATATATGTGATCCTGTTCCGGTTTTCTATTATAAATTCGGCCCCAATCCAGTTTGGTTTGGTTTTGTGAAATCTTTAACCTTATATCGTACAGAGCGCGGTTTTGTAGGGCAGTAACGGAGCTCCAAATCACAGGACTAGTTCGGATGCCTAGCAAGAGACGACAAGATTATGTGCAGAAGGTGACCTTTGGACTCTAACCCTTGAGCTATCATAATTATGTTGTAGCATGTATATCTTATAGCTATAAGCTATAGTTTATGAACTAATTGTTATGTATTTACAATCGTTTATGAAAATGCTTTTAAGTCATATTCAATTTTCTGCAAGTCAAGTCATGATTAGATTAAATAAATTTTTGGTGAAGCTCACTCAAGTGGAATCAGGGTAGGAGTGAGAGTGAGCATGGTATGGTTTAGTGTGGCGTGTTGTTTAAAATCAAATTATAACTGAATACCTTGTTTATCAAAAACTCATATCTAATCGGTTTGAGTTATCAGATTATGTAACGCCCCAAAATTCATAACTCATTGGTTTGAGCTCTTAAGTTGCTATCACAATGTTTATAGATGTGAAAAGAACAAAGAGAAAGCGAGCGCCAACAAGTTTTAGGATTTGATTTGATTATTTTGGTTACCTCAATAACCATATAAAACAAACCATCTGTGATTTAATTGTTTTGTTATTTTGGATAATCTTTTTGGTTATGATTCAGTTAATTTCCTAAGTCTGTGTTTGTTAACAAAGTGATGTCCAGTGAAATAATTGTCATCCGTGACAAGGAACCACTTCTGGAAAGTAGTGGATCCTAGGTTTATAAATTGTACATAACTGCTAAAAAAGTTTAGACCATGATACAATGACAAATCTAAAAAATTAACTGTTAGAATAGCACCTGCCGCATACGTAATGTTAGAACGAGGCAAAATCTGACTTATTCGTAATTTGTAATCAGAGTTGTCAATTCGTGATATGTGATCTAGACTGGAATCTTAGCTCATATTCAACTCGAGTTAGTTTGATAGTCAGTTAATTTGCTATTTTTTTGAGTTTGATAGACTAATACAAACCCAGATCCTAATTGGGTGGGTTGCTGGGCCTTGGTACCGGGTCAAAGGGGCATCAGCCTAGTGGGGTTAGTGGATAAATGGTTAGCTATTGTTTAGGGAGTAACTGCAGTCTAACTGACCTGGTTAGCTGTTGTTTAGGGAGTAACTACAGTCTAACTGCCCCTATTCTTCCTATTTATGTTTACTTCTTAGGATGTGTGTGATTGTCTTTGTTTAGTTTATCAAAAGTAGGGTTTCTAAACCTTGTAATCGGAGATCACCCTTCTCGAACATGGCTCTATCTGTACTTTTTATTTGAAGTTAATCAAGCCGACTTTTGAGTTCTATCATTTGGTTCCATTGCCGGGAAATCGAATGACACCTGTAACCCGGAACTTGGCAGATCAACTAGCAACCATTGCAGCAAAACTAGATGTCATTCTTGCATATTGGAGGGACGATGTTGAAGAAATCAAAGTTCAAGTGATCTGAGATTGTTTAACAGTGAAGAATCAGAGGATAATTTGAAGAACACGGTGGTTGAGGAACTGCAGAGGTTTGAGCATGACCTTCTTCAGCCACTTAGATCCAGCGTTGGTGGCAGAATCACAGACCAACGCAACATAAGCGGTGATGGGATTGAGGGCACCAATGAAATGGATGACGGAATGCACGCCGACAAAATTGATGGCACCGCAATTGAAGCTTGGGCACCGGCAAATAAATTAACAGCAAAAAGCAGCCATGATCGGAAGAGGATAGGATAAATTAGTGAAATTAGAGGCTTGCTTAAAGATATTGACCCACCGATCTCGTTAGATGCAAGGTGTCAAGGAGATAAAAGCATGTTGATTTCTTCCACATATACACATCTGAAACGCAATGAATTCCTGAAATATGCCTCTGATCTGCCTTATTTGTGCCCTAGGATACTCTTTTCTGGTCTAGCACGTTTCAAAACTTACCAAGCAACACTGGCACTTGCGAAACATGTGGTTATAATTTTTATCACTGTGTGGGACCCAGGAATGGGAAGAGCAATCAGAATTCAGCAGCCTTTCATCTCCTATCTGTGGAGCCATTTGAGCACTGGTCCAACATTCGACTTGAGGTCAAGTCGCTTGTCCAGGGAGGATGCATTGATACAAACCCAGATCCTAATTGGGTGGGTTGTTGGGCCTTGGTACCGGGTCAGGGCAGCAGCCTAGCAGGGTTAGTGGATAAATGGTTAGCTTTTGTTTAGGGAGTAACTGCAGCCTAACTGACCTGGTTAGCTATTGTTGAGAGAGTAACTACAGCCTAACTGACCTGGTTAGCAATTGTTGAGAGAGTAACTGCAGCCTACTGCCATATTCTTCCTATTTATGTTTACTTCTTAGGATGTGTGTGATTGTCTTTGTTTAGTTTATCAAAAGTAGGGTTTCTAAACCTTGTAATCGGAGATCACCCTTCTCGAACAAGGCTCTATCTGTACTTTTTATTTGAAGTTAATCAATCAGACTTTTGGGTTCTATCAATGACTTTGTATGATTCTTATAAAAATATCTCAAACAAGTTAACTATAAACTAAAACTGTATAACACATAAATTTATCAACATAACATGAAATAAAGGAATAAATGCAAGTGATATATATGGATGACAAACGAACCCGAACCCAAACTTGTAGGTAAGAGAGTAATTTACTAATTCACCTAGTTTTTAGTTTTATATTTATAATTTCTTAGGAATTAAACTATATAAGAATTAAAAATAGTAGATATGTATATGAGAGTCCTAACATATATTATTTAACAAGTAACGAATATAATCGTTATCCGACATAGATATACAATCAGGTATGAGATTTGGATTATCAATTTGCGTCTCATTGTCATCTCTTGCTAGATAAAGGGTTGTTGCCAACATCTGAACAGTAAGTATTGGACCAGTAAGAGGTCTAGCTGGTTAATAGATTCTGAATCAGTATGTGTTGTTTGTGTTGAAATACATATTTTAATATCAATTCGATGTCAAACATATATTTGATCTTATCTATTAACGTTGGTTTATTTTTTTTGTCTTTGCATATTGAATACTTGAGCAAGTTAGTTGCTTGGATAAATTCATGGGCTGCTGCAAGGAGGCTTGGAGCTGTTTAGTTCGTTTGATTCGTTGGCTTCTTATTTTATCATTTGTAAAAAGGCAACAATATACAACTCATAAGATGATGATCTCGTGCGTATTTCGTCCAAGTTTGAAACCAATGGAGCACCTAATGTCATCATATGTCAACATTGGGTCTTCATCTCTTTTGTAGATTTCAGATTAGTCAAGTTTATAGTCTAATGTTCATTCTCAAAGATAGAGAAAATATTGTCTTCTTCATTTGGTGTTTAGAGAAGAGTCTATTCTGTTTATTCTCCATTGGTCAATTTTCATACTCCTGGTTTTGTATTTCTTTGTTTCTGGACTATAAAAGTTGAAATTGAGATTTCTTGACAGTTTGGTTAAATCTTTGAATAACCGTGCATAATGACTATTTTACCCCTCTAGATTACTTTGTGTGGATGAAATGTATCTGTTTGCTTGCCGTTTGACTTTTGTAGGTCAAATGAGTTGGTTTCTATTCTTGAAATTGATAATAATTGTAACCCGTTAAGTTCAAACTTAAGAACTATCTTACAAGATGAGAAGTTTTTTTTTAAGTGATGGCATTTCAATGCAAGTCACCACAGATGAAAATGAAAAACAATCTGAAGTTTATAATCATAATCATCATGGTAAGATAAAATCAAAGACAACTTAAATAAAGAAGGTTGAAATAAAGAGTCTTTTTATTACATCTGATGCTTATCAAGGGAGGTAGGAAAAAAAAACATGTATGTTCCCTTTGTGAAAGCAAGTGCAACATCAACCAACATGAAATGAAGATTTCATAACAACATGAAGAGAGATGAAAGAACAAACAGAAAAGAGATGAAAGAACAACCTTTGCAAGAGGGGTGGACGCTGGAGGGGGAGGTTGCGAGAGGAGGTGGCTGGCGGAGAGGGAGGTCGTTGGCGGGTGGAGGAGGTGTAGATGGTCACTTGAAAGCCCCTTTTCTTGTAGACCTGGGCATGTTTTTCGAGCGTTAATTTTTCGGTCGAGCATCGAGCGAGCGCAAACGAAAGACGAACAATTTGTACAGCTCTACTATCAGAACTGAGCAGAGCGACCCTTTGCTCGTGCTTGGCTCGTTTACAAACCGATCCGAGCCTATCGCTCGTTTACAAACGAGTAGAAGTTCGAACGAGCATTTTTCGAGCAAATTCAAAACAAGAATCGCACGAGCGCCGAGCACTTTGAACAACCCTAGGTAGGAGAAGTGGAGGTCAACTAGGAGAATTGGGTGTTGATGGAGAGTTTTGTTTGAGAAGGAGTAAAGTCGTAAACATTTCCATTCTGTATTGTGATGTAACTTAGGGATTGTTTGGTAGACTTTTAATAGTCATTAAGAGGATACATCTTAATGGGAATAATTTCTTAGTGATTAAGATGTTACTCTAATGTTAAATGGTTAAAATGTAATATTTTAATGTTACATCTTAATGATTCAACATTAATGTTATTTCTTAATCATTAAAAGTCTATAAATCATTAAAAGGTAGTTTTTAATAACTATTAAAAGGCTATCAAATAACTTTTTAATCATCAATGCTGAATGAAATGGTTAAGAAGTATTTTTTTTTAAACAAACATCATCACCTTTTACCGATTCAAAGGTAAATTTTAATAAAATCATTAAAAGGTTATCAAATATCCATCCACTCTACTTGTGAAGCAATAAGAGCTTTTTAACAATCAAAGTTTTTTTTATCAATTATGTACTTTTTTCAATGAAGAGTTACATATATCCATCCATCCACTAAATAAATTACATATATTTTCAAAAACAATTTTAATGCATAAAATACAATGTTTGCTTTGAGATAAAGAAAAACATGTAATTGATCTTTTTTTCAATATACATGGGGGAAAGTGTACCCGTGTTTAAACAAGGTTTAATTTCATAATTACCCTTCTAAAGTTCAATTATATCATATATACCCAAACAAAATTACAAATATCAATATACCCAAAAGTAACAAAATTACCATCCTACCCTTGTAAAATATAAAGTTTTTACATAAATGGTATCTTCTTCACTAAGTTCTTCTCCATCATGTACTTCCTCCTCCACCGGTGCGCGACAAGATCCGTAACTTCGTCCCCCTTCACGTCCTCACCTTGCCGGAGCTCGCCGCCGTCGTCTCCCCCATCGCCTCCGTTATCTACCTCCTCAGCTTCTTCGGTGTCGACTTCGTTCAATCCATCATCCGACCTTCTCCTGATTCATGGGAGATCGAAGACAATGCCTCCGAACAACTGCTAATGGAAGAACAAGAAGAAGATAAGCCCGTTAAACCATGTGGGCAAGCATTAACTCCCCACATTATCCCCACGTCGGAGCTAGCGGCGGAGATGAAGAAAAACAACCACCACCCACCCCCGTTAATGAGCTGACGTCGGAGGAAGATGAACACATCGTGAAACTGGTGGTCGCGGGTTCGATCCCTTCATACGCTCTACTGCTCTAGAATCGAAGCTCGGAGACTGTAAACGGGCGGCGGCGATACGGCGGGAGGCGCTGTAGCGAATCACCGGAAAGTCATTATCGGGGTTGCCGGTTGTAGGCTTCGATTAGATTCAATATTGGGGCAATGTTGTGAGATGCCGGTGGGGTATGTGTAGTTTTCAGTGGGGATCGTGGGACCGTTGTTGTTGAATGAGTTTGAGTTTCGGTCCCGATGGCAACCACGGAGGGGTGTCTGATGGCGAGTACTAATAGAGGGTGTAAGGCGATATACGTATCCGGAGGTTACAATTTTTGTCTGATTGAAATAAGTTTATTTTATAAAAAAATATGAAAGTTTATTTTATATATGGGCATATACGAAAAATAGATATTTAAAAATAATGAGGACAAATAGTCATTTCTTAGTAAATTTTAATGAATTGGGCATATATGATATTTACAATACTTTATAAGGGTATATATGATATATTAATTTTTATAAAATATATATAATTTTTAAAACTTTATAAGAGTATATATGAAATTGTCCATATTATATGTATAAACTGCACTTCCCCTTTTGTAAGGCCCCGTTCCCGGGCACCTCACAGTTGGTCATTCACAGCATAAAATATACATATCATAAGTTAAGCAGCGGAATTATGTTTAACAAAAACATCCATTCAATATAAAAACTGTTGCTAAACAATACATTCTAGTTTTTAAGTCACAAAATTTTGATTGAATGAATTACAGAACAACAGTATCGTCAAAGCAAAATGGATGTCAGTCTTCCCACCAAGTAGCCACCCCTGTGTGCCATCCTCAGCAACCTGTCACCTGCCAACTGGAAAATACATAAAGTCAGCGTTGCTGAGTGAGTTCTAGTTTTATAGTTAAAATACTTTACTTTTCGTTCAAAAACCGTTCCTCATTTCTTAACTGATCATACAACGTACGTACACATAGGTATTACTTTCATTATCTTCATCATCGTTCAATTCGTACTTTTATCGTTCCTCTTTAATTAAGCTGTGAGTCTTTTGCAACACCAAGTCGCTCACCTCTGAGCCAATCACAAAGATTGACCCATATACTGTGAGTCTTTTGTGACACCAAGTCACTCACCTCTAAGCCAATCACAAAGATTGACCCATATACTGTGAGTCTTTTGTGACACCAAGTCACTCACCTCTAAGCCAATCACGAAGATTGACCTACATTCCTGTGAGTCTTTTGTGACACCAAGTCACTCACCTCTATATCAATCTCAAGGATTGATCCTGTGTGCATCCTTCGGGTAGCGAACCCGCATCACAGTTGAGCTAACACCTGCCAGGGGTGTGCACCTCCATTCATTTGCTTGCAAGACTTTCGTTCATTCATTCACGTTCCATTCCTCTTTATCATTAATCTTTCACTTTATTAATGATAATAATTATTGATCATGATCATTCCACATAGAAATACAGTATTATTATTAATAAGCATAATAATAATAATAATACTAATAATATTATAAATAATATTATTCATACTCTTAATAATCCCTAATCATAATATTAATAATATTAAGAAAAGGATATTATTACATTCAAACATCATCATACATTCATCTTCATGCATTTATCATCGTTCATAGCATCATACCATACTTAACAATATTTTAATAATATTGTCAACAATAACACACTAATAATAATATTAGTAATAATAGGGTTAATCATACTCATCATTTTATGCATGAGACATCATCATTTATTAACCCTAGTCAACCCTGGTCAAATCCTTGAAATCCGGATTCCCGGAAATTTCCTGTAAAATTCTAAGTGTTTGGGCGCATGAGCCCTGTTTGAACTTATAACCTACACTTAGTCATTTCGGCTGACTTTTCTAGGTATATGACCATTGTTTAGACTTTTCACCTTATGCTTAGTTTATTTTCAGACTCATGAGCACTATTGGGACTCATGAGCACTATTGGGACTTATTACCCCATACTTAGTTTATTTTTCAGACTCATGAGCACTATTGGACTTATGAGCACTATTGGACTTATGAGCACTATTGGACTTATGAGCACTACTGGGACTTATTACCCCATACTTAGTTTATTTTTTTCAGACTCATGAGCACTATTGGACTTATTAGGCGTAATAATAGTCTGTTCATATTTCTAAGTCGTGTTCCAGTCCCAAACATCATATCAGTTAATTCTAAACATTCACATACGGTTCTAAGCATGAACTCAACATAAACATAACAATACCTTTCCTCAAACATACTCTACAAACATACACATGCACATAACATACGGGTAACATACTTAAGTTCATAAAAACATTCATACATGTATTTTCCAGCCCCAAAATCGTTAGAAAACATGTAATAAAAAGGGGGTCTAGAACTCACCTTGGGTGTCGTTGAATGTCCATAATCGTCATCTACTTGAATTCTCAAGTAATGTCATCATCATAATGGAGTCGCCATCTTTTGCAACGAAACCTTAATCATCATCCTAGAATCATCATCATCATAACATCCTCATCCTCTTTCAAATACATCATCACCCTAAACCTTATCTACCACTAACTACTAAAGTCCCTATCATCATAGCTAACCATAATGTGCACATCATGTTATCATCAGGGATTATCATGACCATCATATTCAGGAAACCTTTACCATTTGCATGCTAAGCCATCATCAACAACATCATCATATAATATCACATCATCATTCATATACCACTTTTATACTACAACCATCCTTACTGTGAAGATACCATTTCCATGTTCAACATCATCTTCATCTTGTTGCAACTACATCATAATGAACATTACCACTATCTAAGAACTATCAACACATCATTAAAACATCGTCAACATCATCTAAACATCCTTCCACCACCGACATCATCATCTTTACTATCCTTATGATAGTCCACACAATAATCTTACCAAAACATTCTTATAAACGTTACCATCATGAAGACCATAAGCCATACTACCATATATACATCATACCATCAATCTTTTCTTTTTTTTTTTTTCATAAAACTACCGACAAATACCAATCTACCTTTGTGGAGAAATCACCATCCGAACATCATCACATCACACCAACCATCAAACCAACCATCGAACCAACATACCACCAAGACCATAGCCTAAACTAGATCCACCACAGCCACAACATAACCACACTCGCAGCAACAACCAATCGACAGATAGAATCACAGTCAAGATGAACCACAATCACAGATTACCTCGTCATCTCCGTTGTTTTGCAACCATCACCTAAACACCAACACACGCAGCCATCGCCGACTGGTTCGGTTTCCTTCGACCCGACAGCCACCACCAACGCTGCCGACATCACCACCATCGTCGCTCCTTGCACAGAGGACCAGCCACCACCGGCACCTACATCCACAACCATCATCAACACCACCGGCTACCATCACCATACCGTAGCCACCATCACCGCGACCGCACACCACCATCATCACTGCCGCGACCGCACACCCCATCATCACTGCCGCGACCGCACACCACCACCATCATCTCGACCAAAGGCTCGTCCACAACCACCATAACCACAGCCGCCGTCGCGACAACCACGACACCATCGTGGCTGCTGTGTCGCACCAGCACCAACACCATCACTGCGGCTTTGTCACCGCGGCACCACCCACAGCCACCATTACTACCACCATCATCCGACATCCACCTGCAACCGTCCTCTTTCATCTTCGATTCCCGTTGATGTGTCGCGTTCTGGGAGAAATTGAGGTCGTTTTTGTGTTCGGGTGTCGAGGGGAACAAGGGGGGTGTGCCACTCGCCGGCACTCGCCGGAATCGGCAGCTGGTGGCCGGTGGTCGGGGTTCGACCGAGAGAAGAGGGAAGAGGGGAGAGGCTCTCTGATTTGGGGAAGAAGGGGGGGGGGGCTTAGGGTTTTTATATAAATTTCATCTTTAGTCACATTTGATCCCTTAAGTTTTCAACATTTTGTTTTCCAATCTAAACTTGACGAACTAACCAATCTTTCGAGAATAAAATTCAATAACACTATCATTAATATTATTCCGCCACTTTGGTTCATTTTGAAATTTTGGGGCGTTACAAGTCTATCCCCCTTATTTAGGTTTCGTCCTCGAAACCTGTTGGTCCTTACACAATGTGGGATAATACTTTCTCAATCACCATAGATTCTCATGTTGCTTCTAAACATGTTCCACACACACCATATAAGGTATGATCTTCCTAGCTGCTAACACATAGCCTTTGCAACCTTCAAACGTCCTAACACACTCCTCTTATGGATCAATTTCATTAATGCAAACATTATGACTACGAACCCTAATTCATGAGTAATTACATTATCATCTTGTATTTAACCTTGTGAACAACATAACCATTGTTCTGCCATGTTGTATTGAATATATATATAGATATATATTCAGTCAGATCTTTGTATGGAACACATGGTCCTAGGTTTTCGACACCTACTGATAACATTAACACCAAGGCTTATGTTAACCTTCCTTATTTAGTTCATGTTTACATTTATTAACTAACTTCTCTCTCAGACTTGGTGTCATTTCTTGTGAACCCTACCCAGGCAAGATTATCTTCAAGAAGTACTGAACAAACTGTATGTAGTAATCCTTCACTTCCGTAAGCTACAGATTTCTAACATCACCCTTGGGGAACTTTTTACATTACTGCAAGGAAACTCATAGCATCCAAACCGTGACTGAAATGTTATCCTTAGGATATCATGCTCCTCAGCCTGTAGCTGTTGTTGACCTAACCTACAGTCGATCTGTGAAAACCAACTTGCCTCTCGTAAATGGTGGAATGGTGTGCCCACTCAAGGTCATAGTTGCTTACCGTCATCATCAGCTTATTCAGCCATCTGCGGTCCTCACACGTCTACCCTCTTCGATCTTCTTTTGTGATAACACCGAAGTATTATCTAGATGAACTAATCAATCTGACCCTTGATCAAGAATGTCTTAAAGCTATATCATTAACTCTTTCATTTTTGACAAAACCATCGATACGGTGACATAACTACAGGCTGAGTCCCAGATGACAAGTCGATCTCGAACTCTTTCTTCTAACTCCGAGAGGGTCCTCCGGGGTCACATTAGGAAGGCACGCTCTATGGCTACGTCTATCAACTTAAGACTTCGCCCTTAGCATCTTTTATTTACACCGGGTAAGCTCCTCAACCTTGTTTCATAAACTTTTCTACCTCATTATTAGGATCATCCTTGAAATCATGCAATCTTGATTATCATAAGTCACGACCAGACTTCCATCATGTGCCAACCAACGGGTCATATTTCAATGTTGTGCAGTATCAATCCCGTATGCAGCTAGTCGATTCATATCCAAGACCATATTACGTCCAATCAGGGTAGTAACATGCAATCCAGAAGAAGGCCCTAACTTTCCATTACTATTTACAGTCATTTACAGACACTTCTATCCGAATAGCTTTACTAAAGGTAGTTCCTACATTATCACTTTACCTTCTTAAAACATCTCATCAATCATTTAAGCTACCTACAAGATTCGGACCACTAACGTTATCGTTCAAGGCAATGGTCCAGGTCATGACGAGTATTGTAAGTTTTCATCTCTATTAGTAATTCCTTGCTGAAACGCCATGCAAAGAATTACTCGTCTGAAGAAACCTATTTCCCTAGGGATCTTGTGACCTAAATCGTTAATTCTCCTCACTTGTAAGTTAGCCCATGGGTACAACACTTTTAAATTCCTGGTTACGAAGTCTAGAATTTTATTATATGTCTTTGCTGGTATCGCTGTCAAGTCTCTAATGGTCTCATCGGGGAATCACACACCTCGTACACATCTGTCAACTTTCCACTTCCTATAAGATTCAAATACTAAAACAGTCATTCAAGCAATAGCTCAGTTTATGTCGAGTATAGTAAGTCTCTAATTACAGTGGCCAGTTGTGATTAGCCACTTACTTTACTCTTCACACCCCAAGCACTTCCTATCCTGACTACATCAGTATCTAAATCTACTAAGAACACATAAATCACATAGCACACACACATAAGTCTGGTTAACTTTTAAGAAAACAATACCTGATGGCACATGGCTACTCGGGCTGACATCCTTCTTTCCGTCCCATTCTCAGTTTAAGTTAAGGTTTATTTTGAAAAATTTTACCCAATTCACTTAAACTTTAGCTCTGATACCAACTTGTAAGGCCCCGTTCCCGGGCACCTCACAGTTGGTCATTCACAGCATAAAATATACATATCATAAGTTAAGCAGCGGAATTATGTTTAACAAAAACATCCATTCAATATAAAAACTGTTGCTAAACAATACATTCTAGTTTTTAAGTCACAAAATATTTGATTGAATGAATTACAGAACAACAGTATCGTCAAAGCAAAATGGATGTCAGTCTTCCCACCAAGTAGCCACCCCTGTGTGCCATCCTCAGCAACCTGTCACCTGCCAACTGGAAAATACATAAAAGTCAGCGTTGCTGAGTGAGTTCTAGTTTTATAGTTAAAATACTTTACTTTTCGTTCAAAAACCGTTCCTCATTTCTTAACTGATCATACAACGTACGTACACATAGGTATTACTTTCATTATCTTCATCATCGTTCAATTCGTACTTTTATCGTTCCTCTTTAATTAAGCTGTGAGTCTTTTGCAACACCAATCGCTCACCTCTGAGCCAATCACAAAGATTGACCCATATACTGTGAGTCTTTTGTGACACCAAGTCACTCACCTCTAAGCCAATCACAAAGATTGACCCATATACTGTGAGTCTTTTGTGACACCAAGTCACTCACCTCTAAGCCAATCACGAAGATTGACCTACATTCCTGTGAGTCTTTTGTGACACCAAGTCACTCACCTCTATATCAATCTCAAGGATTGATCCTGTGTGCATCCTTCGGGGTAGCGAACCCGCATCACAGTTGAGCTAACACCTGCCAGGGGTGTGCACCTCCATTCATTGCTTGCAAGACTTTCGTTCATTCGTTCACGTTCCATTCCTCTTTATCATTAATCTTTCACTTTATTAATGATAATAATTATTGATCATGATCATTCCACATAGAACATACAGTATTATTATTAATAAGCATAATAATAATAATAACTAATAATATTATAAATAATTATTCATACTCTTAATAATATCCCTAATCATAATATTAATAATATTAAGAAAAGGATATTATTACATTCAAACATCATCATACATTCATCTTCATGCATTTATCATCGTTCATAGCATCATACCATACTTAACAATATTTTAATAATATTGTCAACAATAACACACTAATATAATATTAGTAATAATAGGGTTAATCATACTCATCATTTTATGCATGAGACATCATCATTTATTAACCCTAGTCAACCCTGGTCAAATCCTTGAAATCCGGATTCCCGGAAATTTCCTGTAAAAATTCTAAGTGTTTGGGCGCATGAGCCCTGTTTGAACTTATAACCCTACACTTAGTCATTTCGGCTGACTTTTCTAGGTATACTGACCATTGTTTAGACTTTTCACCTTATGCTTAGTTTATTTTCAGACTCATGAGCACTATTGGGACTCATGAGCACTATTGGGACTTATTACCCCATACTTAGTTTATTTTTCAGACTCATGAGCACTATTGGACTTATGAGCACTATTGGACTTATGAGCACTATTGACTTATGAGCACTATTGGGACTTATTACCCCATACTTAGTTTATTTTTTTCAGACTCATGAGCACTATTGGACTTATTAGGCGTAATAATAGTCTGTTCATATTTCTAAGTCGTGTTCCAGTCCCAAACATCATATCAGTTAATTCTAAACATTCACATACGGTTCTAAGCATGAACTCAACATAAACATAACAATACCTTTCCTCAAACATACTCTACAAACATACACATGCACATAACATACGGGTAACATACTTAAGTTCATAAAAACATTCATACATGTATTTTCCAGCCCCAAAATCGTTAGAAAACATGTAATAAAAAGGGGGTCTAGAAACTCACCTTGGTGTCGTTGAATGTCCATAATCGTCATCTACTTGAATTCTAAAGTAATGTCATCATCATAATGGAGTCGCCATCTTTTGCAACGAAACCTAATCATCATCCTAGAATCATCATCATCATAACATCCTCATCCTCTTTCAAATACATCATCACCCTAAACCTTATCTACCACTAACTACTAAAGTCCCTATCATCATAGCTAACCAATAATGTGCACATCATGTTATCATCAGGGATTATCATGACCATCATATTCAGGAAAACCTTTACCATTTGCATGCTAAGCCATCATCAACAACATCATCATATAACATCACATCATCATTCATATACCACTTTTATACTACAACCATCCTTACTGTGAAGATACCATTTCCATGTTCAAACATCATCTTCATCTTGTTGCAACTACATCATAATGAACATTACCACTATCTAAGAACTATCAACATCATCATTAAACATCGTCAACATCATCTAAACATCCTTTCCACCACCGGACATCATCATCTTTACTATCCTTATGATAGTCCACACAATAATCTTACCCAAAACATTCTTATAAACGTTACCATCATGAAGACCATAAGCCATACTACCATATATACATCATACCATCAATCTTTTCTTTTTTTTTTTCATAAAACTACCGACAAATACCAATCTACCTTTGTGGAGAAATCACCATCCGAACATCATCAACATCACACCAACCATCAAACCAACCATCGAACCAACATACCACCAAGACCATAGCCTAAACTAGATCCACCACAGCCACAACATAACCACACTCGCAGCAACAACCAATCGACAGATAGAATCACAGTCAAGATGAACCACAATCACAGATTACCTCGTCATCTCCGTTGTTTTGCAACCATCACCTAAACACCAAACACACGCAGCCATCGCCGACTGGTTCGGTTTCCTTCGACCCGACAGCCACCACCAACGCTGCCGACATCACCACCATCGTCGCTCCTTGCACAGAGGACCAGCCACCACCGGCACCTACATCCACAACCATCATCAACACCACCGGCTACCATCACCATACCGTAGCCACCATCACCGCGACCGCACACCACCACATCACTGCCGCGACCGCACACCACCATCATCACTGCCGCGACTGCACACCACCACCATCATCTCGACCAAAGGCGTCGTCCACAACCACCATAACCACAGCCGCCGTCGCGACAACCACGACACCATCGCGGCTGCTGTGTCGCACCAGCACCAACACCATCACTGCGGCTTTGTCACCGCGCACCACCCACAGCCACCATTACTACCACCATCATCCGACATCCACCTGCAACCGTCCTCTTTCATCTTCGATTCCCGTTGATGTGTCGCGTTCTGGGAGAAATTGAGGTCGTTTTTGTGTTCGGGGTGTCGAGGGGAACAAGGGGGGGTGTGCCACTCGCCGGCACTCGCCGGAATCGGCAGCTGGTGGCCGGTGGTCGGGTTCGACCGAGAGAAGAGGGAAGAGGGGAGAGGCTCTCTGATTTGGGGAAGAAGGGGGGGGGGGCTTAGGGTTTTTATATAAATTTCATCTTTAGTCACATTTGATCCCTTAAGTTTTCAACATTTTGTTTTCCAATCTAAACTTGACGAACTAACCAATCTTTTCGAGAATAAAATTCAATAACACTATCATTAATATTATTCCGCCACTTTGGTTCATTTTGAAATTTTGGGCGTTAAAACGTTACACCCTTTTTTGCTTATTCACATTTCAAATTCAAGAGCTCAAGCAAAATTTAGGGTTTTGAATCAAGCAAATCAAAATGGCAGAAAGGGGAAGTGCAGTTTTATCATATATAATATGGCAATATGGAAAATATTTTGTTGCTGTTACGATGAGCAAATATCAATGAATAGTTGAATATGAACCAGTGAAGTTATGGCCTTGAATTTGAAAACGACTATTTTACAAATCAAAATAGCTGTTACGAAAACGACTGTTTTTGATCGTAGCTGTTACGATGAGCAAATTACTTCACTACGATCCAATTACTTTCACTGCTAGCTGTTAACGAAAACGACTGTTTGGAGGTCTAAACGAATGAGTTTTTCGATGTTTTATATCAACAGATTCGTCTTTCCGACAACTTCGTCATGGACATAAGGTTTAACTGATTTGAATATGTTATGAAAAATTTATGGCCTCTGTAAGTTGGCTGTAAAATACGGGATTAAATCAACTATTTAAAGCTTATTTTTAAACAAAAACTAATTTATAGCGTTTGTTAATAATTTATGAAATTACAAAATCTTTATAATTCCACAATTTTTTCATGATTGATCCATAATTATAGATAATACAATGCCCAAAAATAAATAATAATTTGAATTATTATTTAGAGTCCATTTTATAAAAATGGCTATTTATAACATCTATAAACCATATTTTATAAAAATTATTAAGTGTTTTGTAACAATTAATTATAGAAATTAACTAAGTAACCTTTAAAAATATTTGAAGTTTACAAAATAGTTTGTATATTTATAAAAAATATTTTTGTAATTTATTTAAGGCTAAAAGCCTTTTAAAAAAAACATGGGGGTGCCCGGGTTCGAACCGGACCTCATGTTAGGGGCAACAGTGACTTAACCAATGAACCAAGGCATCAGCCGCGATATAATTCAGCTTTTAATTCTTAAAACAAACTTAAACAATTTCCCCCAATTTGACATAAACTCTAGTTTCATACCCGATCAAATTGAAGTATCAATCGCTGTTGTTAACAGAAATGATCATAGGGATTTCAATCCCAGACTAAAATCGTGGGTATATGGGTTTAATTACCTGATTCGATGTAATTTCAATGAAGATCAAGTACAAGAAAAGAATCGCGATCTGTATCACTGGTTCGATGCTCAAATCACGATGATATCAAATTCCTTTCGTATGAAGCTTCAACGGTTGTTTATGATTCAAAGCCCTCAATCAATTGCAGTTCCAAGTGTGCAGAAGGTGTAGTTCGGGTGGTTACAGGTCCGCGACTGAGGATAGCACTCGAACTTGGTGTTTGTGTGTTTTTCAGATTAATTGGAACTCAATGGAAAGTTTTAAACGATTAAATGATTGTGTGTGCACATTAATTCGATTAATTTTATTGTTCAGTGCGTGATTGTGGTGAGTGTCGGCCGAAAGGCAAAATCCCACTACACCGACTCTAAAATCCACTACATCCTTAGATTTGTCTTCATAACTATTAAAATGATACAAATGTAGACTATTTAAACAATAGCAATCATTTCATTTAGAAGGTTTGGTGATATAATATTTAAAATAGAGTATGGATGACTTTTAAATATGAACCGTTGGCCCCATTAAACATAAAACGTAACCCAAGTTGTATGGAACCAACACCTACATTTTTGTTATCCTATCAATCCATGACTAAGCAATGATATTTCAAATATAACAAATTCTCTACCTCAAAGAAGTTGATGCTGGAGTAGAAACAACATGTAGCTGAAAAGTTAGAAAACTGCCTCTGGTGCAAGAAAAATGTTAATAAAAAATAATCTTGCAATTTTACCTTCCAAGTGGATCTTTCAGCCCACACAAAAAGAAGAAGACAATGACCTGGACCTTTCTCTGATGGCTTTTTCACAAAAGTATCACCTCTGCTGAAAGCTTCGGAAACATCGAACAGAACTAGAACTAACAGGTAAAAACATATTATGACCACAAGCCAATCAAATAATTAAACTAATTATAATACGTTAAGGATCCATGCACCATTGCAGAGAATGTGATATTGACAAACATACAGACAAAGAAATATTACCGAGAAATTGAAGGGCACATACGCGAATTGGCTCGATCTCAACTGCTGTAGATATCAAAATTCCATAAACATACAGAGAAACCTGCCCATGCTCATCCCTAATTCATAAAAACACAGGTGATTGAAAGTAATTCCTAGAAAAATAAACATATATTAAACTACTATGTGTTGTAGTTCTTCTAAGATGAAGACAAAGTAGTACAAGCCAACTTACAGTAACAATGCAGGATTGTCTGGGATGGTAATTTTTTAAATGAAAGCGTAAAATAACTAGACCTTAATGAGGCTGAAACTACAACACTAAGAGAAACCTGTGCCATAGATATATAGTTGAAATTTTATTCCAAGTATAACCATTGCAAAAAACCTCCAAACCTTTTACATGAAAAATTTATAATTCTGACCATATAGTTTATGTAAATATATCTAAAAAGAATATAACAGAAATGGTTGCAAGCCGACAAACCCAACCCCTTTTAATCTATAGCAAAATATTAAGTATTTTGACCCGAACCCTTATTGACAAGTTACCCGGGTTCTTGACCCTACCTTCTTTGCCACCCCTAGTATACTTTATCTTCTGAATCTTACAACCCTTCGGTTTTGCATCCAGCTTCATCTGGTGCACGTCTTTTAGGGGCTGTTTGGGAGTGCTTTTTACATCTCCTTTTGACTTTTTAGAGGGTGAAAAGACCAAAATCCCCCTCCAAAAATCACCAGAAGTCCCTTTAGCATCCTGAAATTGTTCCAGCTTTATCCTTCAATTTCGCAACCCGGTGCAATCGTTTCACCCAATTCCTCCATTGTCCATAGGGATCCAGATCTTGCAATAGCATTCAATTAGTGTCTCTATCTGCTGAAAATTATACGTTAAAACACAAAGGGTAAAACCGAGAGCAGAGAAGTAGGTGGAAGAACCCTAACAACAGCCGTTCGATGGCACCATTTACAGCGGACGAATTCACTGTTCCTCATATCTCAGATAATGATCTCAAGGTTTTCATCTTCTTCTTCGTATATCTTAATTCACACACGTTTATATGACAAAAGTTTCCATAAGGTTCAATCTCAAGCTTTTTTTGCACTCAATTTCATAGCAATTTCTTATTCTCCTCGTCTCTAGTTTCGTTCATTAGTCGCACTTGAATTCACAGTTTCAAAACCAGCTAGCGAATGTAGTGTATCTGTGTGTAATTGATCGACAATCGCATTTAGGAATGGCGAATCTCGCTCAAAAGCATGCGTCTCTGTGTGTGATATACTGATATACAATGAATCACGCTTATTGATGTCATATTAACATATGTCAGAGTGTCAGACACAAAGCCGTAGGTCCCAACCAGTTGATTTAGGGGTGGTAGTTGGTGATTATCATTCATGGTGTGGGAACCTTATAAGTAGTATTTGAATTTCACAAGCTAGATTGAAAATACGTGTTGACTTTTTCTTTTACTTTACGCCATTTTTCGTGCTACACAAAGCGTCTAGCAGTCAACAACATGTTAAAAACCGGTTGGAAGGACTAGTAGAAAAGTGAAGGTTAATTTGTCATCTTCTTTAGCTGCTAGTGATGAATCTGATCTTTTGGATGATCAGTCACACAAGAGCTCAAGATTGAAAAATTTTCATGATGCTTGGATCAAAATCGAATCGACCGTTAAGGTTAGGTTCATTCTCTCTGGTGTGTATTTTTTATCTTTATAAAAACATTAATGCTGATGTAATCATTTTGTAATGCAGGATGTTTTGCAGAACATTCATGCTAATGTATTTAATGAGATAAATAGCTGGGTACAAAAATCGTTTGGTGCCATTTTTTCAAGTGGCAAGCTTGACGCCAACAAAGCCACTTGTTCATACCCCCATTGTAACTGATGTTACATCTAACAAATTTTACTGCCCTTGTGGTCATGAGTAAGTTCCTACTGCATTTACGTGATTTAAGTTATTTATTTGTTAGGAGCTCTTGCATACTTTTATGAATGTCTAACAAAATATGTCAATTTAAATTAGGGATGATGTATGTCGAATTCAACCAAGTATTCAACTTTTTCCATTAAGGTCATACTCACACATATATTGAAAGCACATTTTACACAACTCAAGTATGGATTCGTTTCATTCACACCAATGTTGTCACAAAACTATCGGGTGATGAAAATGCTTAAAAACAATACTTCTTTTTTGATGAGGTGTTGGTATTTACAGATTAAATCGTTGTCTTATCAATAACATCAAGGGATTTGTCATTTTTTCTAGACTATATTGTTTGAAGGGATAACCTATGTGGAGGCCATCCAAGTATTAACTCTTTCCATTAAGGCCATCTACATATTGAAATTACTCTATAGGCCACTTAAGTATATACCTGGTTCCATTTATACTAGTTTAGGTCAAAAATACGTCAGTGATAAAAAGCTAAGATTTTAAAAGACAAAGATCTTTGATGATGTGTCCACATGCTATAGGTTAAAAATGTTATTTTTTACAAAACTATTTAGCATTTTTGGAATTGGTATAAATTCACATTTTTTTCTCGTGTTCATGTGATACTAATATCATCTCTCTGATTTGCAGGCAACATAGAATTTGTTGACGATCTTCAGACATTTGCTGATCTAGGTGTACATTTACAGTCCCATGGTTGCCATGTGGCAACCTGTCATCAGTTGATTTTTCAGCTAAAAGTGGAATAGGTGGTTGTTTGAGAAGTTTAGTAAGGCAGATCTTGAATGGTAGCATTGATGTAAGATTTGTGATGTTATATTAAAAACCATTGTTTCTATATTCGTGTCTTAATTAATTTGTTGTGTGTTTTTAACCATCTTATTATAACAGGCAGCCGATATATCTATCTTAGCATCTTGGTATATGGAGCATGATAATTTTAAGAGCCCTGTGGTTATTATTATTGAAGATATGGATAGGTGCAGTGGGTCTGTACTTTCTGATTTCATTCTCGTGTTGAGGTATAGTGGCTCAAGAATGGATATTTTACTATTTGCTAGAGGTGGAAAATTGGCGGGTCGAGTGGTTTGTTAACAGGTCAAAAGGGGTATTTTTTGTCTGAGTTGGGTTGGGTTGTGTTCAAAATTTTGAAATCTTTGTTAATAATTAATGTGTCGTTGTCAATACGATTATACAGGTTATAGTGTTTTGAATAATGTTCTATTTTTAATAAAACGATTTTGGTCTTTTATGCATTAAAGTAGGGCAAATGTTGCATAACTAAGTATCTGGATTTATCAAATTTTTTTTAAAAAGGGGTCCTCTTTTTGCATGATTTAGTTCTTAAATTTATTTAAAAGGACTTCTTTGTTAATTTTCTAGGTCTTTCTCATTGCAAATTTAATCAAGTAAGAATTAATTAGGAGACGTGTATGAATGTAGAAAAAACTCTATATTTGCTTTTTTAATGATTGCCCTTAAATAGGAACATTGGATTTCGAAATGTTTACTTTTCAACCAAATTCGGTTTATTCTTTCTTTCGACCACCAGAGATAAAACAAACCAAACTTATCTTCTTTAAGTGAAAGGGCCACAATTTCCACCTCTACTTTGTTACTCTTACTTTTTATGCTTCTTAATATGTCATATAACCATAATCCGCAGCTACTCATAGCTCACTTTGTGCTGTAATCAGTGAATGGGTGATTAAGATTCCAGTAATCTTGATATTGGAGTTGCAACCACACTTGATGCCCCAAAAAC